>APFE031205054.1:26888-55302 GCA_000404065.3 Pinus taeda
TTCACCACAAGTTTAGCTTTATACCTTTTTCTACCTCCATCTTCTTCCTTCAACTTGTAAACCCATTTATTCTGCAATGCTATTTTACCTGCAAGCAACCTGACTAACTCCCAAGTTTGGTTATGTGCTAAGGAGTCCATCTCTTCTTTCATGGCTTGCTCCCACTTATTCCTGGTTTCTACCTGCACTGCTTCTTCATAACATTCTGGTTCACCAGAATCAGTCAACAAAACATAATATAATGAAGGAGAGTATCATTCAGGGGGTCTACTTATCCTGGTAGATCTTCTAACACCACTTTCAAGTGTTTGAGGTGCTTGTTTCTATTGTGGTTATTGTTCTAGCTGTTGATCATTATGATTTTCAGGCACCATCACTTTTCCTGTGATATCGTCAAGCACTGTGTATTCTTTGTTTTCTTTTTCTTATTTCTTTTCTTGCAACTGAGTCTTATACAAGACCTTTTCATTGAATATTACATCTCTGCTCCTAGTGATTTTGTGATTTTCATAATCATATAAGCGATAACCAAAATCATTAACACCATATCCAATAAAGGTACATTTCTTTGATTTTTCCTCATTCTTTGTTCTATTTTCTTTGTTAATGTGGACAGAGGCTTCACAACCAAAAGTCTTTAAAAAAGAGTAGTTTAACATTTTACCTGTCCATGCCTCCTCTGGAATACCACCATCTAAGGAACTTGAAGGCCCTCTGTTTATTAGATAAACTTCAGTATCTACAACATCTACCCAAAATTGTAAAGGCAACCCTGCATGCAATCTCATGCACTTTGCACGCTCCATGATTGTCCTTTTCATCCTTTCTGACATGCCATTTTCTTGTGGTGTTCCTGGAACTCATCTCTCTATGAATTCCATTCTTTGAACAGTACCTATCAAACTCTTTGCTGCAATATTCACCTCCATTATCTGATTTGAGACACTTAAACCTTCTTCATGTCTCATTTTCAACCAAAGCTTTCCATTTCTTAAAAGTATCAAATACATCAGATTTATTTTGAATACAATAAATCCAGGTTTTTCTGGTTGCATCATCAATAAAAGTAAACTAATAACGAGAGCCACCAAAGAGATGATACCTGAGTAAGTTCCCCATACATCTGTATGCACAAGCTCTAATTTTTCGCTTTTCTTTTCTTTCCCAACTCTAAGGAATCTGACTCTCTTCTATTTTCCATAAACACAATTCTCAAAGAATTTTAAATCAACATACTTCAAACCTGGCAACAAATTTCTTGAGTGAAGAATCTGCATCCCCTTCTCACTCATGTGCCTGAGCCTATGATGCCACAATTTCATATCTTCTCCTATAGAGGTTAAAGCATTAACAGAATTAGAAATACCATTGCATAAGTACAATGTACCAACGTTTTCTCCTTTTCGCTATTGTTGAGCCATGAAACTACACATCTCCTACACACTTTCCTAGATTTTTTTCCCTCACCTGGACCTCATAAGCTATCAAAAATCATTGCTTATTCATTCTAAAAGAGCATTGAAATGGTTTTCTAACTATGTTTTTGTGTTTGTTGTTTGACTTAGATTTTGCTCATGAGCTGTGGAATGCAGCCACTTTCCGCAGTTGTTTTTGTTAAACTCTAGGTTGCAAGTGTCATCAGGCAAAACAAGGCATGTGGGCAAGTTAAGAATGACCTGGACATGGATCAGGTCCTATTGGTTTGGCCAGATTCATTAAGGAAAGCCGTGGTCAATGGTGGTCAAATGGTGGTCTAACGAAGGAGTCCTACGGCAACCGGACTCTGTTTTCAAACACGTGAAGGATTCGTGGTCATTCCTAGATCCCTGGGGTCATGTTGACACCTGTAGACTGCCCCACGATGTGAATCCAACAGCCACTTTTGATAGATTGAATAATCTCGACAACCATTATGCTAAACTCATGGATGTTGTCCTTTTACGTGTCCCCTGTTGAAGTAGTTTCATAAGAAAACAATGATGTAATTTTCCCTATAAATAATGCGTTTTCATACGCATAGAAGTAGTTTTTAGTTTTTGCTATCATTTTGTTGTTAGTCTTTGTACTGTGCCGTGAACGGGTCTTGCTGTTGTATCTAGTTTTGAAATATAAAGAAGACTATGTTTCTATATGACTGCGCGAGCATAATTCTAGATTGATAGCCTGTTGACCAAGGCCATGCAGAGGGCCCCTGCATGCTGAGGTTTTGTTTTCCTTATTGCTATAAAGTTTTTATGTAGTGTCCCTTATTTCCATTGCACATATTTCATAGTTATCCACCTGTGTATATTTCACTTGTTATGGTATTAACATTTCATTCCTGTACATGATTTTTCAAGCTTTGTATATTGTTGCTAACACTGATCAGTGTGTGTGTTTTAGGATAGAGTAGGCTCGGGCATTTTCATACAATTTTTGCAATAACTAGTGACATGGGATTAGCCTCTCTACTGACTTTGCTTTTTTTAGTTTTTTTTTAATTCCAGTTGTGCTTTGATTTCAGTCTTATTCACTTGCTTTGTTAGTTAGTTTAGATATCACATACCATTGACGTCATCTCCTAAAGCCATAGATTAGACTACATGGCGAGCTATCGGACTATGAATGATGTGATTTGATTTTAGTTTTACTTTTCTACAATTAGATATCAAACTGCTCATATCATTGACGTTATCTCCTAAAGCCATAGCTTAGACTACATGGCGATCTATCAGACTATGAATGATGTGATTTTATTTTAGCTTTACTTTTCTGCAATTAGATATGAAACTGCTCATATCATTGACGTTATTTCCTAAAGCCGTAGCTTAGACTACATGGTGAGCTATCGAACTATGAATGATGTGATTTCATTTTAGCTTTACTTTTCTGCAATTAGATATCAAACTGCTCATATCATTGACGTTATCTCCTAAAGCCATAGCTTAGACTACATGGCGAGCTATCGGACTATGAATGATGTGATTTGATTTTAGCTTTATTTTTCTGCAATTAGATATCAATTTCCTCATATCATTGACGTTATCTCCTAAAGCCATAGCTTAGACTACATGGCGAGCTATCGGACTATGAATGAATTGAATTGATTTCACTTTTATTAGTTTGCAGTTTTTGATTTGTTGAGTGCAGTAGCTTAACTCATTTTTCTTTCTGTATTTAGATAAGTAGCAGAGATAATGGTTTCATGATCAGTAGTTCATTATTTGTTTGATTTGAATAGCAGCACATTTTCATTCTTGTTCAAGTATTAATTTCATCACTAGTGTGTTTTAAGACCCTCTGAAGTGTTAAGTTCTGAAAATCATTATAGAGGACATAATTGCCTTAAAATCTATATCCGTCCCTGCCTTCTAGAGTATTCTTAAAACTTAGGGATAGGATTTCCATTCACATTAGGAGATAACAAAAAAAAAAAAAACCCAAAACAAAATAAAAATCGAAAACAACAAAAAGTAAGAAAGAGGTTGTCTTGCACATATAGTGCGCCACACTTCATCAGTTTACGACTCCCAGATTGATAATTAATGTAGCAATTTAGGACTTACTAAATTGACTAAACAACTATTACCAGGGATCCTTTAGTGACCTTCCAGGTTTTATCTGTGAAAGTAGTTACGCAACCTTCACCTCCCAACTGCCCTGTTGAAATCATTTTTTCTTCAGATTTGGAACATGCCTTACCTCCTTCAATAGCCATTGATTTCCATTTCTGTTGTTTTATGAAAACTTACCCATTCCAATGATTTACAGGGTTTTTATCACCTAATTCAACTGTCCAAAATCTCCTTGAACATAATCATGAAAATGTTTCCTATCAGGTGTGGCATGGAATGAGGCCCCTAAATCTACCACCCAGGCATCAATAATATTTTCTAATGAAAGAATCAAAGCATCTTGCAACACATCATCTGTTACATTTGATTCATGATTGTTTTCTTACTACGTGTCTCCTTCTTTTCCCTTCCGAGACTTGCAGTCTTTCTTCATGTGTCCTTTCTTCCCGCATTTCCAGCACATTATCCCTGATCTAGAATTGGATCTGCATTTTCTTGACTTATTACGATATCCAATTCTCTTTCCTCTTTCCATTTTTCTTCCCCTAGTCTTTGCAGTCAAAGCATTACCTATTGTCTCACCGGAGCTTTTCTGTTGCATTTCCTCGCTAAGGATTGCACCGACAACAACATCAAAATTTAAAGTACTAGATCCAGAGACAAAGTTACTAATGGCCATAACTAAACCATTCCAAATTTTTGGCAATGAGCACAGAAATAACAGAGCCCTAACTTCATCATCAAAATTTACCCCTACAGAACTTAATTGACTTGTAACTGTATTAAAATCACTTAAATGGTCTGCAACAGATCCACCTTCTGACATCTTCATATTGAATAAACGCTTCATAAGAAATACCTTATTTGAGGCCAAGGGTTTTTCATATAGTTTGCCCAATGCCAACATTAAAACCTTTGTTGTCGTTTCCTTTGAAAAATTAAACGCTACTGACGCTTCTAGGCACAGTCGTATTGTTCCAAGTGCCTTTCTGTCAAGAATATCCCATTCTGTGTCTTTCATACGCATTGGCTTATTTGTCTTTCCGCTCAATGGTAGGTAAAGATCTCTCTGATACAGATAATCTTCCATCTGCATCCTCCACAGTTGGTAGTTTTGGCCGTTGAATTTTTCGACCCTAAACCTACCATATTTCGCCATTGCTCCCACTCGAACTAGGAACCATTCTCTCCTGCGAATTTATCAGCCAAATAGACCTTCAGCTCTGATACCAGTTGTTAGAAAATTATATATTACAGAGCAATGGAACACATAAAATATTGTAGAAATATAAACATAGAAAATGCATAAAACAAGGGAGACACAGATATACGTGGTTCACCCAATTTGGGCTACGTCCACGGAGAAACAGCCAGTCCTTATTTTATTATATTATCCAGAAAACTGAAGAGATACAACCTATAGCAGATCCGCTATAACACCCTCTTTGCTCTCAATCTCCTCTCTATTCCTCACTCAGAATACAGATATACATAGACGCAATACAATTCCCTCATATATAGTGAGGGGATGCCTTCTAGGGAAAGAAACCCTAAATTAAAAATAACTTCTACCGTCAGACCATCCGCCTAATGAATGGCCCAGATTGATTAGAAATTACTAGACTTTTACAAGGAAATTTTACATCTATTTTTAGCTTTGGGTGCGCTGCCCCCGAACCCCTGCTAGGGGACCGCTGGCCCTCGGACCCCCCAGCCGAGGGGGATTAGCCCCCCTGTGTGGAGGGGTGTACAGTCTTCCTGGGGTATACATCCGACTGAAACCTTTGAATACAAAAGATAATCAGGCTCCACAACCAACATATCAAGCCATTAAACGCCATTGGTGAATTTTGAGATGTCATAAGAAATTGATTATGTACCTACAATCAAGAACTTCAAAACTTCGAACTTCTCCCTTCTTTGTATACTGTTCTCCACTTTGATCAACTTGGCTCCAATACCATGTAGAACTTTTTCTACAAAACCTCACTTTGATACCATGTAGAAATTTCTCTATGGATCAGCTAGCTCTAATACCATGTAGAAATTCTCACTATAGATCACCTGATAATGCAATGTACTAAAGCAAAATACTTGATCTACTTCTACTATCAAACTTTTTGGAAGCTTAATCAATTTGAGAAAGATCAATTGAAACACATATAACAGAGAAGAAGAAACCATACACATGAAACATAGAAGAATACTCTGGGGAAAGCCTCAGCTAAAAACCTCGTTATCTGTATTATCATACAAGTGGAAATATCTCAGTATTACACAAAGCTTTAGCTCACAAGCTATCCAACTCTTAGCACAATCCCTCACTGTTACTCATAGACATAATAGACAACACATATGCCTCCCTTTAGTCCTCTAAGCCTCCTATTTCCTTGCGCAGTTTCCCCTGGGTCCTCCAGCTGTAACCTGTGTGATTTTCACCTCACACACAACAGTGACCTCTAAAATAAATGTGCAATCTTGAAGGAGATAATTCCTTATGCATGGATGAGTTTCCTTTATAGGAAAATTCCTCCAACTGATAATATAATGTCCCTATCTTTAATCTCAACTGGGTGTCTAGTTGAACTAACATGCATGAGTTATTTATGAGAGAATATTCAGTTATCTGGAGAACACTAGTTGCATGCATGCATGCAATAACTGACTGAACTCACAATTAGTTCCTCCAATTGTTTGGAATTAATTTAACTGGACTTAACTTAATTAACTGAGCTAACTAATTACAACTCAAATACAACTCATCCTTATCTCCTTAATTAAGGGATAACTTCATCAATCAAAGGGATAACTTTTGCATGTCTTCACATAGACTTCATGTTTGATTTTCTCCAACTGATTAACTCAAGATGAATTAATTAATTATTTTTCAAACAGCTAGTGAGACTAAATTTGAATTTTAATTCAGGGACTAATTAAACATCGAATCTATCCTGAAATGCTATTTATAGCAATGCTATTTTTAGAATTTCTATTTTTTGTTATTTCCAACAGAGTTGGAGTATATCCTGAAATGCTATTTATAGCAACGTTATTTTTAGCATTTCTTGTTGCTATTTTCAAGATTATTCCCTAACGTGGATCATCACTTACAAAATCCCAATAGTGCAATTTCCTTTGCGATAACCTGACTATTCAAAACCTTGATGCATAACCTTAAGTGTTTTCACAAGAATTGTTGTGATAGTGCATTTAATGCACACAAATTCTCTTGTATGTGTGAAATTTCTATATAAGGGTAAGCCCCCATGTCATTATTACTGTGATATCTCGTCACTCTAAGTCCTCTACTTATTGGCACAAGGAAACATAGTTTATCATGATATATTGTTGCAGATCCCGTCGTCGCTAGGAGACAAACCCTCATCCTAGGTTTTTGGTAATCCATCACATATTTCTTTGTTTTTTTGTGTCTTTTGGAATTTTGTATTCTATAAACCATTTCACATTCCAACCTTGTAGATTCCACTTACCCTTAATCCTTTATATCTTTCCTTTCGTCATAGATTGCACCCTTTTCTTCCCAACCTTCAGCCTTTTCTCTTTGCACCATTTGCTTCCATACTTAGCTATTTTCTGCACTTTTCTTAATCACGTAGCATGGGTTGAAGCTCGACCCTATGCAACACTGCCCCTCTCTGCCCAATTCTTGTGCAAAAATGTTGTGTATAGCAATGGAAAGTCCTTCAGTAGACATTCAAAATTTCCTTGTGCAAAAACACACCAAAGTCGATTTTCATTGTAACTTTTTCCTTGTTTCTACTACTCTTCATTCACCACAATGTCATCCTACTTCAACTTCATGCACTATGACATTAAAATCATGTGTTAAATTGCCCATTGTTTCACGTGATAAAACATTCAATTTGTCATGACTTATCTTGTCTCTCTATGTTGTGTTATGCCTTGTTGAACAAACTTCTCTTTGTCGCAACATTCCTATGCAACCTACATAACAACATGGTAATTTGCTAAATAAAGATCCTCTCAACAACATGACAAAAACTATTTATATAGTTTGTGAAGCATGTTGATTTGAGTTTATTTACCTAACATTATTTTATCATCATGAATATTTTCAAGATGTCAGGTACTATGGACTTGGAGTGGTTCAACATTTCTTCATCAATGAGAGACATGGCTCCACCCACAAAGAAAATACTAGGCAAGGAGATTGCAAAAAGATATAGAGAAGGGGTAGTTGAAAGTCCTATAATCTCAATTCCCATCTATATATACATGGTTTGATATATAGACAAATCTATGCTAATGATTTGGTTAGGTATTTATTGTGTTTTCTCGAAAGGAGGTACCCAAAGATGAAGAAGATAGTGAAGAGTACCTTAATGTTAATAAATATTGTTTTCATAAAGTAGCATCACATCATGTCGTCAAGCCATGTGTTGAAACCATAGAGTGGAAAATCAAGTGCATCAATGTGAAATATATGTCTATCAAATATCAACATGGTGTATAGATATAACCATACACATATTCACATGTCGCTAAATATTACAATATGCCAAATTACTAGTTGGTCATTACTGCAAAATGCTATGATAAATTTCCTATGGCTAGCAAGGATTTCCTTAAGACTTGGTGGTGATATCCAAGCAATTTTTAATATAGTTATAATGGGATTTATAAGACCAAGCTATTAAGAAGAGCATACTAGATGTTAGTAGTGATGTGTTGTAGGTTGTATGGTAGACAAGATGCAAAATTGTTTAAATAAAATTGGGTACTAATGATGTACATTTGTGCTTGAGAAGGGACTATATTTAATTGGGTAGAAATTTTGGCAACCTATATCAAGGCCAATGTAAAGTGAGCCAAACAACTGCCTGAGGGGAAAAAGCTTTAATTTTACATGGCATCATATCTCATGGATGCCACATGTCCAAGATGTTATTTTGAGGCATTGTGATGGAGGTGGAACTTTTCTCTAGACATACCTCCTACGAACATCTACTGTGGAATTTTATGTGATACCAACTACAGGGAAATGTAGCATTAGATCACTAAGAATTTTATCTTTCCCATATATCACATATTATTCGATAAAAATCTCCTTGTATGTGAGATAGAGCTAAACATCACTGCAAGATATTTTTAATTAGTTCACTCCCACATATTAAACATATATAAGGATATTCAGAGCTTACAATCTTGCCCATTAATTTCCTTTATTTGTTACAAATAAGATGGTTTTGCAAGATGTAGCTTAACAGACTACAACAAGACTTTATTGGATAAGGTTATCATTGATTTTAATATGGTATCCAACATTGTTGAAGCAACTCCCATTTATATGATGACCTTGTACAAGCTCTGAAGGATTAATGATGACAAGCCCTAGAAGGTTGGTTGGAAAACCCTAGAAAGATTGATTAAATATATACTATAGCAAACCCTAGAAGCAAACGCTTGGTGCCAAATGCAATGTTGAAATTCTAAGAATGAGGAATTGACATATAATAAAAAACCGTAGGTTCCAAATGGGGATAAAGGTATCATTGATGAACTAAGTGTTTTGAAGATTAATTAAGGGAATTGTTGAAAGTAATCATGAAGAGATTATCAGGGCTTTTTGCAGAAGATATTGGAAGCCTTGAAGAACCATTGAACCAACATTGAAGATCTGAAGTAGATGGTTGGAGCCCTAGAGGATTGGATTCCTCAAAAAAACTAGGTTGGAGTTTGAGCCAGAGGAGAGGGTTGGATTCATAGAGGATTGGAGTCCTCAATAAGAATTTGGTGCTTGGTGAAGTACAAGTTGGAGCCTGGTGGATTGAAGTTTGGAGTCTTCATCTAGGGTTCGATCCTCGAGGAATTATTATACAGATTGAAATTTGAATATTGTCAAAGAGGATTAGAGTCCTATTTGTATTTATTAATAGAGTTGTTATTTTATTATACATATATTTTTGTGTTATGTTTATAATTTATCTTAACTGGTACATAAATAACAATTATGAAAGGAAATACTGATTCACTCCCCCCAGTATTTCCAACAATTAGTATCAAAGCTAGTACCTTCAGGGACAACCTAACAGCTGGAAGGTATATCCTTAGAACAAAAATGGAAAAGCCAAGGAAAAAAGCCTCCAATCCCTCTAAAGATGTCTCTTCTTCAACCGTGAAAACAAAATAAAATCAAGTTGGGAAAGATTCATTGTTCGATGGGATAAATTATCAGTCGCGGAGACAAAGAATGAATTTTTTTTTAAGATTCAAGGATTTGAGGTATGGAATTCAATGACTACTGGAAGCTCATAGGAGTCAAAAGAGTTTGATAGAAAAGATATAAAATAAATATTCAGTGGTCTACCAAATCTTATAAAGGTCAAAATGGAGAAATGTTCATCAACAAAATAACTTTGGGAGAATCTTAAAGATATTCCCTCAAAAGGATTGTTGTTCATGACCTCTGATCAAGAAGATGATGGAAAAGAGAAAAAATGTGAACCAATGAAGGCATTTGAAAGAAAATATTAAGACCCCAATTGCATAAAGGAAGATGATGATGAAGAGATCTCTGAATTTGAAATTGAAATAGACTTTAAGACAAAGCTCGTAGTTGCCCTAGAAGAAATAAGCAGTTTGAAAAGGGAAAATGAAGAACTCAAAAAGCATGTACAAGTTGTTGATCAAGTAGACAAAGTTGGTGCTTGGTGAAGTACAGGTTGGATCCTGATTGAGTTTAATATTGGAGTCTTCATCAAGGGTTGGATCCCTAAAGAATTATTGTACAAATTAGAATTTAATTATTGTAAAAAAAACTAGAGTCCTCGTTGCTTTTATTAATAAATTTATTCATTTGTTTTATATACATATACATATATATACATATATATACATATAATACAATACATATATAATATATATATATATATATATATATATATGTATATATATATATATATATATATATAGTTATATATATATAATATATATATATATATATATATATAATATATATATATTATATATATATATATATATATATATATATATATTATATATATAATATATAGATATATATATATAATATATATATACATAATAAAATTTCTATTAATAAGTGATCTTAACTGGTACTAAATAACAATTGTAAAAGAAATATTGTTTCACCCCACCTCTCAGTATTCCCAATATGCTTACTAGCACATTGGTTAAAGCAAAGAAGGCTCCATGGCCCACATTTCCTCTATATATAGGAGCTGGCTGTGTTTTAAGTTTCAAATAGGTTTAGGCTATGACAAGGACTTAAAATGATTTAAGTTCAATGCACTTGGTTTTCACAGATATGATTCTAGGGGTATTTCCCCAAAGCATTGTAAACTAATAAAATATGGATGGTCGTACACTCCAATTGTTGATGAAGAAGAAGATAAAGTGAAAAAATTCTACAAAGCTACTAAGGTCGTGTAAGAAATGTAATGGGTTGGTACTTCTCAACCTACAAGTGACACTAAATCTCTAGACGAAGAATATCATCAAATCATGGACACCCAAGAGCAGAAAGTTGCTCTAAAGATAGAAAGGGAGAAAGAAGAAGTAAAAAAAAAGAGAAGAGGAAGGAAATAAAAGGCAAGAATAAGAAAAGTAGAGAGAAGAAGAAGTAGGAAGTAAACAAGAAGAATAATCAAAGTAGAAAGAAGAAGAAGCAAGAAGGAAACAAGAAGAAGAAGCAAAGTTGAAAGAAGAAGAAACAAGAAGGAAACAAGAAGAAGACGTAACAAATAAGCTTGAGGAAGAGAGAGTTGCAAAAGAATTGGCAGAAAATCAGATATAAGAATCTAGGTTAAAGGATTTATCTCAAAAAGAAGGAGAAATCATACCGCCTCCTACGAATATCAAACTTCCTAAACCTCTCAGTAGTGGAAATTTACCACTTGGAGAGATAGGAATCCCAGTTGAAAGGGAATATCAACTACTAGATCTTTGAAGTATCATATTCAACCATGTAAAAAAAAAAATTACTCAAGAGAGGCAAGAATATTTAACTCGAAAACTAAACAAGCTGTTCAATCACCATAGAACAAGACATAGTAATGGATACTACAAACAACCCTATAGAAATAACTTTAGCGGGATCTGCCTTGATTGATGAGATAGAGAAGAATGTTGAGAGTCAGATGAATGAGATGAAAGAAATGGAAAAGAACTTATCCAATTCTCAACAAGAAAATGAAAATATACACACATAAATCTAGACTTTGTCCCCTCAAGCTCCCACAAGGAAGATTTGTAGACAACTACATTGGAAGAAATAAGAATGTTGGAGAAAGTCATCAAATAGTTGCATGAGGAAATGATCATTCAAAATATGAATTCATCATTAATGGACATCCAAAATGAACTCAAAGGGAAAGGTGAATTATTATGACAAACAAAAAATGTGGTAGATCTCATGGATGAATGGGACACGAAAAACCTTGATGCACTGACTAAATTATCAAGAAAGTATAGAATGGACGAAGAACATGACAAAGAAGAAGTGAAGATTTTTATGTAATAACAAGAGAATTTGGGGAGATAAGTAGCAAGGAAATTGAAAAACTATTGGCAAATTCATAGTGCATTAGACTCCCCTTCCAAATATCACAAAATAATATCCATTGGAGCACTGAGAATAGCAAGACCAAAGCAAGAAATCTCGAAAGAATTTCAGGAAATAGTGAATGCAAGGAGACATGCAATGGCTTAGAAGGATTTGGAACCCATGAAAGAAGCCATTGCAAAACATATGGTGGAACTAGATAAGATGAAAATAATTCTCTCCACACTTTTCAACTAAGTACAAATGGATATGATAACCTTCATATCAAATTCTATTCAATGTGAGATCAAATTCGATAGGCTAATCACCAATAAAGTGAGATCCATTGCATCCTATTACAAAGCATGGCATGCTCACTTAACTCAAGAGTTGCAAGTTGAAGATTCATCCTTATCCATGATCAAATTAGTACCATAAAAGAGCCTTATTTTTATTATTGTGATTTTTGTATAGTTTGTAAATAAAATAATGTTAGAATTAGGGATGAAAATAAAATTAGAAAGTTGAGGAAAATGAAAAGCAATATGGAAGATGAAGATTTGTGAGGGAAGTTTAAAGGTCATGGGAGGTGAAAATTCACCCTTTTGTATATAAATATACCCTCATGCCTAGTGAGTTCAACAATGTGATAATTAGATTTTCATCAGATCTGACAGTCCATCAATTCATTGACATAGTGGTAGTTGATATATCAAAAGCATATGTCCTATTATTGAGAAAATGATGGTCTCAGAAACTTCAAGGATACTTCACTACCAATTGGTATCACTTGGGGCTACCATATAAATGTAAGAACAATAATATATTGGTAAATAATGAGCCACGCATGAAATATATTGTGACAGAATTGGAAGGGCATAATGATACCATTAGCTTCACTTAGGATATACTTGCAAATTGATTTTTGGAATCAGATTTTTGTTGCTATATCACACTACCATAACCAACACCATTAGATAGATAGTAAGAACTCCTTCCTTGTGATCTGACTAGTGAAAATGGAAATTTGTATTATAGATGTAAATAGTCTTATCTTAATCAATAATACTGTAAATACTAACATTTGGATTCCTTATTATGATGGATCTAAAATAAAGGATGGAGTTGGTGGACCCCAATAGGAATAATATGCTCATATCTTGTCTATTAGAGTTTGAATGTATGAATAAATCAACCAAATATTAGGCATTGACCTTAGGTCTAAATAAATCCATTGACTTGTAGGTAAAATGCATCAAAGTTATTGGTGATTTGAAAATAATCACTAGGAAGGTATGAAATACGATCCATTGTTTATCACCACATCTAAAGAATTAATAGCAAGTGGTATGACACCTCAATTTGTCTTCCAAATATTTTAATATTATATCAGTGCCTAGAATTAATAATGTTGCACCCGACACCTTAGCAAATGAAACAACACATTTCACACCTATAAGAGATGGTTTTCCTATTGAGATAGTTTATAAGACCAAAATCCCAGAAAATGTCACTAATTTTCGTGTTTTCAATGATGATCAACAAATACTGGAATTCCTCACCAAATTGAACATGTTCAAGGATGCCATGTTGATGAAGAGGAACACGACAAGACTCTAGAGGAAAGAGACAAGCAATGAGAGGGAAATACCATGCCCAAAGGTGTTGTGTTTTTGGAAAATATATATGGTATACATAATCGTTTCAGAGGTCCTCCAAATACCAAGACACAAATCCTAACGTTGATGCATGAAAAGATAAGCCTAGGTACCAAAAAAGATCCCAAGTTCATAAATCTTGATACTTGTTATACTTCAGATGAGCATCAATCATTTATATAATTGTTTAAGCCATTCCAAGATGTCTTTTCTTGGACATATGATGTTCTAAAGACTTACGAAACCCCAATCATATGGTATGTAATACCTATAAAAGAGGGTGTCAATCCATTTCAATAGAAGCTACAAAGGTGCATATAACATTGGAACACCTAATACAAAAATAATTGAAGTTTTTGGAAGCAAGGATCATTTTTAAATTCTGACATTCAACTTAGGTTTCGAATCAGTTAATGTTCGAAGTAAGTCAGGATAAATACCGCTATGTGTAGAATTCGGTAACCTAAATCATGAATCAAACAAAGAAAACTACCCCATCCTAGCCATGGAACAAATTATTGAAATAGTCTTAGATTTTGAGATGTTTTCATTACTTCACAGATTTTCTGCTTATAACCAAGTTTTAGTTGTTGAACCAGATTGGCTAAAAACAACATTTAGATATAAGTGGGGTACTTTCATATTCAGACAAATTCCTTTTTGGATCATTAACGTTAGGGCCACCTTTCAATGAGCCATGGATATAAAATTTAGAGGATTAATTGGGCAATGTGTGGTTGTATGCCTGGATGATATAACAATATTTCCCAAAATATGATTGGCTCATTTCTGTCATCTCAAATAAATTTTTGAATGTTTTAGAAAGTACAAGGTCTCACTTAATTCCAAGAAGATTATATTTATCATATCTAAAGGAAATAACTTGGGACACATTATATCTAAAAGTAGGATATCCATCGATCCATAGTGATTCAAAGCAATCACACAAATTCCATTCACAAATGGAAAGAAGGCAATGCAATCTTGATTGGGTAAAGTCAATTTTGTTTGAAAATTCATATTTTATTTTTCCAAAATTGTGAAGTGATTGCAATACATGATTAAGAAAGTGTTGGAAAATGTAACTAGTTTCAATCTTCATAATTGTCATTGTACTCATGTCAATATGTATATCTTATGTAATAAGCAAAAGAAGAAATACTTTTTTTATTTTAAAACATGGGTTTCATGCTTCTTTTGATAGGTCTTCTAGGTAAATCATGTTATTCATGATTCTAGGTTTTTTCATGTCATAAGTTTTATTTTCATGAGTCAAGAGAGTCAATGTCATGTATATAAGACCCATTTCGGAAATATGTACCATGTAAAAAAAAAAAAATTTAGTCAAGACAGTCAAAATAAGCCTCCTAACACAAGTTGGCCTTGCTAGAGACAAGTCAGTTCAAAGAGGACTATTCGACCTCCACATATGAGTATAAAGAGGAGCTACTCGACCTCATTTGGAAATCAATTCAATCTATAATCAAGAAACTCAATCCAAGGTGAAAAATTCAAGAAGGAAGTCAAGAAAGGCAAGGAGAAAAGAAGTTGAAGCAAGAGGTTTTTGGTCAATATTTTCCCTAGTTTTCTCTCACATGTGTGAATATTTTGAGCTGCTGTAGGGGCCAAAGTTGCAAACCTATTGCAGGTCTGAAATATTGAAGTTGGAGGCCAAAATTTTGAGTTTGGTGCAGTTCTGGAAGGGTTTGACTCTTGTTGACTTGGCTAGACTTTGACCAAATTGGAAGGGCTTCTTGAAGGGATGACTTGGTGCTGGAGAATGCTTTAGTCTCAAGGTTTGGGTCTCATTTTTCCCATTTGAAGTAATTTCTATAAGATGAGAAGAGATTTTCTAGGTTTTCCCCTTGGAGGTGTTTTGCCCTAGCTTGGAGCCTAATTTATGTGTCCATTGTCTTTATTGTTTTTTCACTTTATAATTGCTTGATGAAGAAGATATAATAAAGAAACATAAGAATATAAATAAAGTTCACAAACAATTATTAAGGATAAGGACAAATTGAATTAATAGTTTCCCTATTGCATTCTCCAACATGGTATCAGAGC
Source organism: Pinus taeda (assembly GCA_000404065.3). Classification (NCBI taxonomy): domain Eukaryota; kingdom Viridiplantae; phylum Streptophyta; class Pinopsida; order Pinales; family Pinaceae; genus Pinus; species Pinus taeda. The sequence goes on from APFE031205054.1 coordinate 42,728, forward strand.
TAAGGTGAACAAGTGAAGGCAATTGGAAGGATACAAAGAAGAGGTTGCTTGTCAAAGGGAATAATTTGTAGAAGGACACAAGGAAAGAAGAAAAATACCTATTGAATTAGAAAGAGGGTTAGTACACTAAAGAAATACCCCATCATCAAGTTCTCATTGAAGAAATAAAAAAGTTCTCATTGGAATTTCTCTAGTATATTTAAACTTGAAAAACAAGGAATCAACAAGAAGTTTTGGGATCATAATTGGCTCTTTGAAGTTGTTTGAAGACATCATTGCTGAAGGCATCCTAGAAGATATCAATCTAGGGCATCTTTGAAGTCTCCTTGGAGGTCTTGAAAACTTCAAGATAGTTGCAAACATCATCAAGAAGGAGGACTCTCGGTTAACAAAGTAAGTAGTATATTGTATTCTATGTCTCAATCAATAGATAACATGTCTACATTTTGTAAGGAAGGAAAAGTGTTATGCTCTTGACCTGTGAGAAGATTCCAAAATACAAAATATGCGTAGAAATACAACCCAGAACACAGAAGAAAATGAGAAAAACAACAAGTATTTTATTATTCAGAGATGAAAGCAATGTTCACTTGCCTCTTTGAGGGGGCAACCTTCAACAACGCAGATATTGATTACAAAATAAGACACGATGCTCCTCAATGGGGAGTATTTATCCTTTATATAGGATTCATACATACAATACCATGGGTCAGTACCATGGTTCTCTCAATACCACCTATCTAATACCATGGCCTGTTTACAATTGTGGTCCCTTTCTTAAATGCGGGTCAACCACTTACAATTATTAATACGGGCTTTATTGACTCTTTAACTAACTATAACTATGACTCGACCCTATTACATAAATAAAGGGGTTAGGGTTGGACCCTAACATTCCCTTCCCCATAAAAAGTAGCCTTGTCCTCAAGGTTGAAGCTACGGAAATTGCTGAATAATAGTGGTTGGTTCACAAGTTGCATCTTCTAGAGAGGTGTCTTTCCACTTGATAAAGACTTCCTTGATCGTGCGGCCGTGCATATGTCATTCTCGTGTATTGAGGACGTGTTCAAGTTAGATCTAGAGTGAACCTTCTTCATCCAATTCACGTAGATTGATTTGAATTTGGAAATTGTTCCCCACCACTTTCTTGAGGCATGATACATGGAAGACTGGATGGATTTTTGAAGTTGGTGGCAAGGCTAGCTTGTAGGATATTGTTCCAATGTGTTGAAGTATTTGATAAGTTCCATAGAATTTTGGAGTTAATTTTTGACAGCCATTGTCTTTGAGTGATGTTTTCTTATACGGTTGTAGCCTTAGGAATACTTGATCCCCTTCTTGAAATGTGCACTCTAAGCGATTTTGGTCTTCCTATTGCATCATGTGATTCTGAGCTTGATGGAGATTATCTTTGAGATGAGCTAGCATGGTTGCATGGTTTTGTAGGAGTTGATCCACTGCTTGCACCTTAGAGCATCCAGGGATATAAGAAGTAGGTGAAGGTGGGAGTTGACCATACACTAGTTCATATGGCATCATCTTGGTGGCTGGATGATAGTTAGTGTTATACCACCATTCAGCTAGAGGTAGCCACTGTACCCAATGATGTTGCTTTTCTGAAGTGAAGCACCTTAGGTATGTCTCCAAACATTTTTTGACTGCTTCAGTTTGAACATCAATTTGGGGATGATAGGAAGTACTTAGTTGGAGTTAGGTGTCTTGTAGCTTGAAAAGCTCTTGCCAAAAGTTACTAGTGAAAGTCAGGTCATGATCAGACACAATGGAAGTGGGCATGCCATGTAGTTTGAAGATATGGTCCATGAAAGCTTGAGCCACCAAAGTGGGGGTAAATGGGTTGGGTAGAGTGCAAAAAATGAGCATATTTAGAAAGTGTGTCCTCAACCACCATGATGACTAACTTGTTGCCTGACTTTAGAAGACCAGTAATGAAATCCATAGAAACATCCATCCAGATTGAGGTACGTATGGGCAATGGCTGTAAGGTGCTTGGTGATTTGACTGCTTCTCCTTTGTGGCATTGACACGCATCACAATAAGCTACAAAGGTAAGAATTTTAGTTTTCATGCCTATCCAAAATAAAGAACGACGAGTGCGAGCATAAGTCTTCTGAAAGCCTGCATGGCCTACAGTGGGAGATGAGTGCAACTCTGCCAAAATGTGTGTTTTGAGGGCGGATGTCGGTGATATAACTACTCTATCCTTGTAGCAAAGAATCTCATCCTTCCAAGAGTAGCTAATTGATGAATTAGGATCTGCTCTCAAGTTATTAATGAGTTGGGAGAGAGGGATGTGAAAACCATTCCTTGTAGGCTTCTTCAATCCAATCTAGTATGGGAAGAGAGATTGCTAGCAAGGTGCTTTCATCCTCAAATTGGCATGATAAAGCATCCACTACTACATTGTCACACCCTTTCTTGTACATTATCTCATAATCATATCCTAGCATTTTGGCCAGCCATTTATTTTGTTAGGGTGAGGATAGACGTTGCTCCAAAAAATATTTGAGGCTTTGATGGTCTGTGCAGATTTGGAAACACCGCCCCAATAAGTATGGTCACCAGGTATCTACTACATGTAAGATGGCCATCATCTCCTTCTCATAGGTAGATTGTCCCAGATTTTTCCCACTCAGTTGATGGCTGGTGAAAGCCAAGGGTTGGCCTTCCTACATTAAGGCAGCACCAATACCAGTACCTAAAGCATCACATTCAATCACAAAATATTTTTTGAAGTCTAGTAGTGCCAATATGGGAGTGGAACACATGGCCTGTTTGAGAGCCATAAACGCCTGTTGTGCTACATCAGTCCAGAGGAATGATTTTTTCTTGAGAAGGTTAGTGAGGGGTTTAGCAATGCGACCATAATTGCGGATAAATTTTCGATAGTAGCTGGTGAGACCCAAGAAACCCCTCAAACTCTTCAAGAATTTTGGTTGGGGCCAATCTTGCGTTGCCTGTATCTTTTTGTTATCCACCCGAACACCTTCACGACCCAAAATGTGGCACAAATACTCGACTTCTCCCACAAAAGAGAACTTGGATAATTTGACAAATAATTTATGATTTTGGAGTAGTTGCAAGAGCAGGTCTACATGCTGAAGATGTTTTTCCAAGGTGAGGTTGTAGATGAGAATGTCATCAAAGAAAACGAGGACAAATTTTCGGAGATATGGTTTCAACAGGTGATTCATCAGGCTTTGAAAAGTGGATGGGGCATTACAGAGACCAAATGGCATGACCAAGAATTCATAATGGCCTTCATGAGTTTGGAAAGAAGTCTTAAGAATGGCTACTTCTTTCATGCATATTTGGTGATAGCCAAAGCAAAGATATAGCTTAGTAAATAATTGAGCACCATGTAGTTCATCCAGCAAATCATCAACAACCAGGATAGGAATTTGTCTTTGACTGTGAACTTGTTGAGGGCCGCGAAGTCTGGACACGTGTGCGATTACCCATCTTTCTCGAGCACCATGACCACTGGTGATGAATAAGGGATGATGTTAGGATGAATGACACTAGCTTCCAGGAGTTCCTTGATGATTTTCCCAATTTCATTATGTTGGGAGAAAGGATATTGATATGGCCACACATTTGGTGGTTGTGCCCCTGGGACCAAAGTGATGTTATGATCATGTTCCCCTCTAGAGGGTGGAAGCTCTTTATGTTTTTCAAATACCTGTTGGTGTCGATTCAAGACCTCTTGCATGTCAGGATGAATATGAAGAGTAGTGGGCTCGATGGCATGGATGGCATTGAACAGGGTGATAACTCCATAATAGCCCTTTTTCAACAATTTTTCCATGCGATGCGAGTTGATGATAGAAGGAGAAAATGCCTGGAGTCCATGGAGGGTATGCATGTGGTCATTCTTCTTAAAGCTCATATGTAACTCCTAGAAATCCATGGTGATTGGGCCTAGTGTGTAAAGCCACTCAGCCCCCAAGACAAGGTCACAACCACCCATGTTAATCACAAACATGTGGGTCTTGAGGTGGTAGTCTCCCATTTGAAGTTTGATATTTTCACAATGGCCTCCACATTTCATTGTCCCCCCAACAACAATTTGGACTTGGAAATTAGAGACTTCCTTGACAAAACAATAAATAGCTTCGATGACTCGCTGATGGATAAAGTTATGAGTGTTGCCACTATCAATCAATACTACTACAAGGAGATGTTTAATAAAGCCTCTAAATTAGAGAGTTTGAGGCACAAAAATGCCCACCAAAGCATGTAGCGAGATTGATGGTTCATCTCGCGTAGCTAGGAGTTCATTTTGCTGCTAGGTTTCCTCAATTTCATCCTATAGTCCCTCAAGGGGTGGGGCTTCCTCAGATGAGTTGTGATCAGTAACGTCAATTTGAAAGAATTTGGGTTCCTTGCATTTACGCCCTGGGGAGTATTTGTCATCACAATAGTAGCACAATCCTTTTTTTCTTCTTTCAACCATTTCTGTTAAAGACACCTTTTGAACCTTAAGTGTTTGGGTAGGGCCCAGACCCTGGATGAGGTGTCCCTTGGCTATGAAATTTGGACGAGGAGACTGGGAAGCTAAAGCACATTCCACTTCGATAGCCTTGTTGCAAGCGTCTATCCATGTAGGTGGGAGGTGCATCTGAACATGTGCTTGGATGGCTTATTTGAGACCACTTATAAAAAATTCCAAGTAGAATTCATCTCCAAGACCTTCTGTGCAGATGGCCAATGTATCAAAGGCTGCAATGTATTCTTTTATTGTGCCTGTCTGTCGGAGCTTAGTAAGACGACCCAAAAAATTAGAGTCTCTATCAAAGTGGTCACAAAGATATTTTGAGAACACCTGCCTAGTTAGTTTCCCAGGACAGCATTTATGATGCCACTGCCACCATTGCCATCTCTCTTGGTCCAAGTAAAGGGCTCCCACACATAGTTTAGTTGGATTGTCTTGGATATCATTCAGAATGTATTGTTCCATTTATGCTACCCATACTATCGAATTAGAGCCATCAAATTTATACATGTCCAGATTGGGTGGCCAAGGGTGGGAATGTTGGTGATTTCCATGGAATTGAATATGATGGCTAGATTCTCCTTCAAGGTCTTCATTAAAACCATGTGCCTCTGGATGCAACCCTGATGTGCTCACTTTGAAATTGTCCATAAATTTTTGCATCTGGTCCGCTAGATTCTGGAAAGAAGCCAACTATTTTTCAAGGCTCTCAATCTTCTCGTTGGCCATGGCTTGAGATCTAGTTTCTACCATACACAGATCCTAGTCACTTGTCATCACTTTGAAAAAAATTGGGACTTCCCGAAATTTGAAGCTGACAAGTGAATGGTACCACGATGATCAGCTCGTTGTCCTAATTCTTATGGTCTAAGTATTTTTTTTAACTTCAAATGGAGTTTTACTACCTGCTTATAATACTGCAGTGGCCAGTTTCCAGAAAACTTAATCCTACCCAATGTCCTGCAAGAACTACCCTAGGGTATAGGAGCCACAAGCATCACTACACAAATGGTCAAATCTGCCTGTGAAATCCCCAACTGCTGAATGTGAGTTGGACTGCAGCAGCAACAGAACCCCAACTACTAGATCTGAATGGGACTATGGCGGTAGAACCTCAACTAGTGGATCTGATTGTTGTTATGGTGACATAACCCCAAATACTAGATCTGATATGACAAGTAAGATAATGAGTGATCTTCAGAGAGTCAAGGGAACTATGGTCTTAAGGAGTGTTAGGTGCTACATATCATAATATACATAGGGTCCAACAATAATACTCGACCCAATATTTCAGGGCACTAACTAAGGAGGATCAACTATACCCTTAGATGTACTACCCAGCTACCCTATCGTACACACGAGTAATCTCCCTGAGTGTTGTTCTCGGTGTACTGTAGTAGCAAGATGGTCGACAGTTTATCTAAGGTGAGGTTTCAGGTGAGCCTAAGGGATTCCAATATACCTAGAGGGTACATGGAAGACAGTTCGTGCACAGTTCTATCTAATGCACTACTACTCGAAGGGGTATCCACAGGGGTTACAAAGGAGTCCAACAAGTGTGACCACATATTTTATTTCCTGTGTGCATGCCTCCCAAAATTCACAGGTTTATGCGCTCAACAATAAATCCCATGGTTTAAAGATGCTAGAACACATCTCCGGCCTAAAAAAAAAATCTGCCAAAAATGGAGATACCACTGGCCTTGGAAAGAACTCTGATACCACTTGTTATGCTCTTAACCTGCGAGAATATTCTAGAATACCAAATATGCATAGAAATATAACCCAGAACATAGAACAAAATGAGAAAAACAACAAGCAGTTTATTATTCAAAGAAGAAAGCAATGTTCACTTGCCTCTTCGAGGGGGTAACATCCAGTAGAGTAGAGCTCGATTACAAAATTAGACACGATGCTCCTCAATGGGGAGTCTCTATCCTTTATATAGGGTTCATACATACAATACCATGGGTCAGTACCATGGTTTTCTCAATACCACCTATCTAATACCATGGCCGTTTACAACTAATTGTGGCCCCTTTCTTAAATGTGGATCAACCACTTACAATTATTAATACGGGATTTATTGACTCTTTAACTAACTATAACTATGACTCGACCCTATTACATAAATAAAGGGGTTAGGGTTGGACCCTAACACAAAGAGCTAGTTGGATCAACAAACTTCGTAGCATGGAAGAAAAGGATTGACTTGGTACTCAAAGAGAAAGAAATCATGGAGTATGTCCTTGGAAAAGTAGTTGTACCAGACAAAGAGAAGACTCGAGAGTTAGAAAAGTACAATAAGGGAGAAGTAAGGGAACAAGGGATCATTGTTGAATTCATCAAAGATCATCTTATTCTCTTTGTTGGTGATTTAAAGACATCAAAGGCTATATATGATAAGTTGGCAAAGTTATACTCCATAAGTACACAATGTCAAAGATTTCCTTTAGGAATCAATTATATATAATAATGAAATTAAAGGAAGAAGATATGGCCACCTATACAATGAAGAACTCACAAATAAGAGGCCAGTCACAAGGGCTTGGGGAGACTGTTACGGACTCTGAGATGACTATTTGTGTATTAAATGCTTTGCCACCTGATGGGAGTATTTTTGCAACGAGTATCTACTTAAGGAAAGATACTACACCCTTTGATGAATTATGGGCTCAATATAACTTGGAAGAATATAGGATCAAGGAAAAGGATGATACTAAATAAAATGAAATATATCAAGCCTTCATTGCAAAAACTAAGAAGTTTAGGAAAGGGAAGTTTGGAAAGTCCAAGAAGAAGATAAACATGTCCAAGATTCAATGCTTTGGATGCAATTAATATGTACACTTTAAAAGGGATTTTCCAAATAATAAAGTGAACAACAAAAGGAAGGAAATAAGTGAAGCTCACATAGCTGAGGAAAGGGGAGAACCTGAGAAGAAGCTGAAAGGAGAAGATCCCAAGGATCTCTATTATTGAAGGAAGTGTCATCTCTCTTAAGTTCTTTATAAATTTTTGTCTTTCTTTTATAAAGTAGAAAGTAGAGTAACATGCATTATTACTCTAGAAGAGTCTTGATTTTGTAAAAAGCATGGCATCATATATAGAAGCACATGATAGTAGAAATATTAGGGTCTACTTGTTTAATTTTATTTGGGAAATATCATCTAGTTTAAAGAGAATGAGAATTTTGGAACCATATTGCATATTATAGCTCATCCAAGCATTTTCTAACATCATGTTAGAGTTAGCCATTTTGCAAATAAGGATTTTCAAGATCCTATAAGAATCATCATTATGGAAGATTCTTGGAAGAAACATTACGATTGGTATATATTCCATCTAGTTTGGAAACAATATTTCTAAAGTATGAAGGAATTCTAATGGTCAAGTTATAGTATGAAAGGAATAATGAAAGTCTTTCTCTTCTCGGAAAAGGAAACTTATATTTGACAGGTATTAGAAGCAAGTTCGATCCAAGGATGGCTAGATTATTCATTAGGGGAATTTTGAGGTCTAAAATGGGCATCCTAAGGAAATTATTTAATAATAGTGAAAATAATAAAATAAGATTAGATTACATCATCAAGTTTTAGAGGGAAAAAAGAAAAAAATAATTCTTCAACTCGTATTTTCAACTTATCTCTCTATGGGTTTAATTAAATTTCAAGCAGTAACACTCGTTGTATGCAGCATTTGATTCCTCATCAAAGGAGTACCCATGTTGCATACTTTCGATGAACCTTTCTACATGAAAAATGAGAAATACATGAAAAATGTGATTGCAATCATGTTTTTCATGTATTTCTCATTTTTCGTGTAGCACAGTCCATCAAATGTATGCAACATGGGCACTCCTTGGATGAGAAATCAAAATTTTCTTCCAACGAGTACTCCCACTCGAAATTTGAGAAAAACCTTAGGGAGATAAGTTTAAAATACGAGTTGAAAAAGTAGTTTTATTATTTTTTTATTCTTTACTTTTTACTTTTTTTACTCCAAAAATGATTAATCATCCCCCATGGTTGACATTATCATCTTGAATCCTATTGGTTTTTATAAAGTTTATTTTGGTTGTACATTTTTCTTAGATGGCCCATTTTAGACCTCAAAATTCCCCTAATGATATGAAAACAAAGGTATGCATATTTGAAGTTATTATTCCATAGAGCATGGTCCATATCTACAAGAATCATGGAGGAAGAGTTAGTTATGAATTTGCTTGGTAAGTATTCCATATGTCTACATGATGCTCAAAAAAGAAATTTGACATGCTTTGAAATGGATGGAGATCAAGACTCTCTCACAAAGTAGAATGGTATAAATATAGTCTCCAGATGAAATAAAGGGAGTTAACTATGTCAAATACAAAGAAGATATTGTAGCTTGGTAATCAAGTCCGATCCATGGGCACTCTAATTAAAATGAATGCATGGAATAATTCCTATATAATGTGGAGATAAATTATATGAAATGATGTTGATCTCAAAGGAATCAAGTATGAAAATATTTTGATGAAAGGGGCTATCATGATAAGGTAAGTTTGATATTAATATTTTGATATTGGTTATCTGGTTAACAGAATTGTTTTTCTATGTGGAAGGAAACTACATGAATACATGATGACAATTAAGGTAAGTTCAACTGGTGGTGACGAGCTCGATTCAAAGAACGTATGAATTGAGTAAATGGTTTTAACAATCCTTGGAAGGTCATGTAGTCAAGGTGTTCACATCATCACCTTTAGATTGAAAGGTAGTAGTGTAAGAAGATAACATGATGCTCATGTTACTACATCAACAAAGATCACTTTCATGAGGGAGATATGACTAGCTTGAAGTTTTAAAAGGATCAACATAATGACGTCATTGATGATGATTGGAGGAAAGTGATGTGAAAATTTGATGGACCAAACCTTATCACAAGATTAAAGGAAGAAAATGGCTCCATAATATCCAAGAAGGGAGAAGCTCAATATGAAGAAATACAAATGGGAAAAAGGGATCCTCCAACTATCTCCATGAAGAATTGGTCGTTGATACATTTATAAATACAAGCTAAAGAGTTTGTGGCTATAACTTCCCAATTGAAAGGAAGTAAAGATCTCCTCTATATCTGAGAAGGAGCAAAGTAATCTCCTTAAATAGGAGCAAGGATCTATTCCCTAATTAATAAGGAGTGGGGATCTACTCTCTTGTTGAGAGGGAGTGATGATGAACATCACATTTGTATGCTCTCCTTCATGCGTCATGCACTTAACCAAGACTAACAACCATAAGTCTAAGTGAAGGTCATGGAGGAAGAAAGGAGAATGGAGGATTGGATAAGAATTTGTGATTTCCTTAAGGATAGAAAAATCCAAGATAGGAAATGGATCGACACCCTTTGAGGATTGGATAGGTATCCAAGTCAAGAGTGGTCGAAAAAGAACAATATTCTTTTAGGAATAGGAATCCAAGATAAGAATAGTCCTAAAAGGACATACCTAGTGAACATCCAGATGGGGTATGTGCCTTCTAGAGGTAGTGTGGCATCTCACATAAAACTTCCCAACAATATTCTCTTGTATATGAAAGATCTTGTCAAACTTAAAGCAGAAAGAATTATGAAATCCATCCCTTTGTCTCCCATGGTAAGACACATCCTCATTTGGGCCTAGATCAAGTGCCAAGTGTGTGGTGCAACTGTGTAGAAGAGTAGGCAAGGTGGTCCAGGTGCATCATCATCATCAAACAAGTTCAAAACAAGTGAGCAATGAATGGTACTAAAGAGTCTTGTGGCATGGATATATGCTCCCAGCCATAGTGGAGGCCCATGGTTTTCAACATACACCTTACAAATTCCAGTATGACCCTCTAGAGGGATTGAACCTTGTATAGGGAGACTAACCCCCAAGATGAAGACCCACCTGCAATCCTATATAATATCCAATGCTTCTCCTCACCTTCTAGTGCAACAAATAATTAGTGTAATCGAGAAAATGAGCTTACAAATCATGGAACCAAGTGGGCACTTCATAGTGGCATGCCCTTCCATAATGGGCTTTTGAGTGTACAAGTCTCTCAAAGTTCAATAAGGAGGTTAATCAAGGACCCTATTATGTGGTTTCAACCTCTAAGGAAGTGACAGGTCCATGGTACATCCATCATGTGGTAGGTTTCATGTGATATAATGATGGAACAAAGTGGGGCATCAAGGGAAGGCTCCAAGCCACATACTATGGTACAAGGGTAACTACAGTGAGGAAAGCCCAAAATTGGGTGTATAGATGTTGGAGGGAGCAGTTTTGGCACATGAGTTATCTGAACCTTTATTTTTCCACCATTCATATTCCTTTTTCCTTTTATTGATTTTTCTTTTATAACTACTCGTGGCTCCAGGGGATGACAACATAATATGAATGATCTAGCAATAAATACCCCTTTGAGGTTGGGTAGTTCATCGCCCACTAGGAGTTGGGACAAGCATGGGTTCCTCAATGATGCAAGGGGGAAATATTGGGGCTCTAGGAACTAGGGTGATGGCCATAATGATAGGGGGTTGAGCTCATGTTGGCTTTTTCCCACATGCTAAATTTGTATGTATTGAACATATTTTGCATTTTGTGGTACATTTGCTGTTGAAATTGGCCAAATTAAGATTTTTAATTTATCTTTAGCTACATCAACCTTCAGGGCATCATTCCAGAACCGACATAAAGTGTCAACAAGGGGAGGGGGAGGCTAACTCCTTATGGACCCAATGGACAAATGTGGACCTAGATGGTAGATATGTGAAAAGGAGTCATAATGAGCATAGGTGAGTGATGAATGTTGTGTCGGGAAGTGGAACCATGCAACCAAAGTTAGGATTTCCCATGTAGTGTTACTCCCAAAGCTAGCAGCCAATAAAAGATATCCCATTGGACTAGGATATAAGGTTAAACGCCAAATTGGACATGGGAATAAGAGTACAAACCAAGCCCAATATTTAAGTCCCCCCACCAATCCATGCCCAAAGGTGTACATGATAAGTAAGAAAAGATACCCAAATACATAATGAAAGCCATACCTTCAGGGTTGGAAGACCCACCTTCAAACATATGATCATAATAGATGGGTGAGGACCGATAATGGATGGCTCATGTGGCGAAGATGATGGAACATCGAGCTATGTGGTGGCTACCAGGGTTGTTGGTTGTTGGCTGAAGACAATCTAAGAGAAAAATTTCTCCTATGGGTGTCACCCACAAGTGGTGGGTAACATACCCTAGTAGTTTATTTTTCAGTAATTTCTCATCTTTTTTTATTTTCATTTAATTTCAAAATTTTAATTATGTCAATCCTTTTCATGAATTCTAAATTTGGCCTTTTTTAATTTCTTGTAATGTAAAATTTACAATGTGATTAATAGCTAAGATTGTGCCCATGGGAAAAGATTGAAGACTCATAAGTATTCATAGGGACTCATGGAAAATAAGAGGTATAAAGTGAGAAACGCCATAAATTATCAATATTAGTTCCACTAATCCAAATCAATAGTCCAAATCCAACTAATAGCAGGTGTTCTCTCTAGTGTTAGTAATTGCAGCTCTAGCAATCTAAGATTAATGGTTAAGGCCAAACCACTAGATTTTACAAACAATCCAGGTTGCAATGGTGTGGGAATATTTCATACTCTTAAAGGATATAGCACTAAACAAATTTCGGATGGCTAATGAAAATAAAGATTCATCCAAGGGTTTTGTATACCCAATCCCCCAACATAATAAGAAGACTCCATGTGTCCTATCCCACTCAGATATTATGGGTTTAGCATTATTTATCAAATAATGAGGATATCTAGAGTTAATGGTTGCATGTTTCAAGAGTTTTGGAAATAAAAAAATATTTTCTCACCTTATCTCATTGTCATGAAATCTTGAAATAAATTGAGACCTCTAGTGAAAAACGGAAGATCTCTATCACCCAATGGTTCCACCTTTACCAGCAACACCTTTTTGTCTTCTATCATATCCCTCACAAAGTGATACTAAACATCAATGTGCTTTGTCTTTGAATGATATGCAAGGTTCTTTGCC
>APFE031205054.1:58843-76187 GCA_000404065.3 Pinus taeda
AGGAGCTTTAGATTTATAGTCCCTTTTGTAGTGCCCTTCCTTTCCACATTTCCAGCACACCACCTTTACAGGTTTTCTTGGAGATTTAGATCTCCCTCTAGATTTAGACCTCCCACTTGATGATTTATTTTTGTTTCTATTCTGGGACCGTCCTCGTACAAACAAGGAATCACCATTCTAGCTCTCCATATTTTTTCTGTCTCATTTCCTCCATCAGCAAGGATGAGAATATTTCATCAAACTGTAAGGCAGTTGCATTGCTACCTATTGCAATAACCAGACTATCCCACGAATCTGGTAGAGAACACAACAAACTAATACACTTATCTTCATCTGAAATTTTAATATCAATAGATGATAACTGACTTACCACAATATTAAATGCATTCAGATGCTCTTTCATCGAGTCTCCATCTTTCATCCTCGGGTTATACATCTTTTTCCACAGGAATAGTTTATTCACCAAAGACTTAGATTGGTATAAAGTCCCTAACTTGTCCCACAAAGCCGTCGTCGTAGCTTCCCCTGATACATTCAACAATACTTAATCTAAGAAACATAATCGTATTATGCTCTTTGCCTTCCAATCCAACTTCTTCCATTCTTCATCGAATGCTTCCGTTGGTTTAGTATCTGGATCTACTGTGATTCACTGATCTTTATCCACCAATAGATCCTCCATCTTGAGTTTCCATAACTCAAAACTCTGACCATTAAATTTCTTAATCTTTATCTTTACATTGCTCGTCATCTTCTTTCACACCAAAGTCGATCCCCCAGATCTCCCACTGAACAGGGTCTACCATAGGCCCGAGCGAAACCCCTCAGTAGAAAAGGTGTCCCCTTGAAGCCAAAACAAATCCGGTACCAAATGTAGGTTTGAACCCCGTACAGAAGTTACCTGCATACGAATTCTAAAACACAGGAAATAAACAATACGAGAGCATAACACATAAAACACATATACAGAGAGATTTTCCCTTGGATCCCAAAATTGGGACTACTAGCTTGATTTTTCATTATTTTCCTTTCAATGTTACAGTACATATTTATAGATGCTGAAGCATCCAATACCATGGACCGAAAACCATCGCGTCCAAAACCATGGACCAAAAACGATCGCGTCCAAAACCATGTGCGAAAAACATGCACAAAACCATAAGTAGGTCCACCCAACCTAATATAGGGTCCAAAACCAAAATTTTCTGAGGCACTGCCTCACCTCTACCCCTCAAACCCCCTGTGACTCCCCCCGCTACATAATCAGTGCAACAAAGGGGGGCTCTGCCCCCCTTCTAACCCCCTGGTTAACTATGTGGAATAGTCATGGAAAGAATATAACACAACCCAACAAATTCCTTGTGTATTAATCATTAGCAAGTCCATGAGACATCATTTTCATCAAAGTTACACCACCTCCTCCTAACTACCTCCTTTCATGGATAATTCTACCAAGATAGTGATCCCTACTCTATAATTTTCTTAACCTTGAAATCTAATATGATACATCATCAACCAATATGTGAACAAGTCCAAGAGAACCCCTACTCGACCTTTAGATTGACCTAGGATGTTGTCCTAAAAAATCACCAATAAGTTAATAAAGTGAAGAGAACCCCTATTGGCCCTCTAGATTGACCTAATATGTTGAAGAATGTAACTAGTGTCATTATTCATAATTGTATTTGAGTCATGACGTAATGTATTTGTCAAAAGAAAGAAAAAGAAAATTTATTTATAAAATAAAATTACTTATTAGCATGGGTTTCACGTTTTGATTATTTTATAGGTCAAAGTCTCCATTGAAGGATTTTAATATTAAGTCATGAGTATATGTCATTGTCACTATGGTATAAACCCTTACTGGGCATTATGTATCAAAGGAACAAAATTAATTTTTTTATGTAATTAAGTCATCTTCTCCTCCACCATCGAGTCGGTGTGCCTACCAGTCATCTCAGCCTCAAGAACAGATTTAATCTACTATTTATACCCATGTATTTGACCCAATTTGGAAGTATAAAAAAAATTATTCTACAATTCGTTGGCAAAGAAAGGGATGCAAGGAAGTCTAAAAATGAAGGAAAGTATCAGCAAGAAAGAAGGACACCTGTCTAAACACAAGAAACTAAAATCTTTACAATTCTTCCGAAGAAGTAATCTAAAGTTATGTAGGAACAAACTTATTATAGGGTCAGAGGTTCAGACAGTTGCAGAAGTTGAGGGTACATGTAGTTGCAGAGGATGAGAGAACAAAAAATTACAGAGGCTGAAGATACGAATAATTGCAAGGCCGAAGGAATGGAATACATAGAGAGATGAGATCCTACATGTTGACTTGTGAAGAAATGAACCAGAAATTAACTTGTATTCATGGAGGTTGGCTTGATGGATGGAGGAAGTTCTTGGTCTTGGTTGTATCATTTGATTTGGTTTTCCCCTCAAGGAGGGGTTTTTCCTTGGCTGAGAGGCTACATATTGTGTCCTTGATCTTCATGCATTTACTATTTTGATAGTTGCTTGATGAATAGAGATAAAAGAAGACATAAGAAGTAAATAAGAATTAAATAATATCACAAGTAATTATCAAAGAAAGAAAATATTTCTACGTTTATGACTTTCTAACATGGTATCAAAGCTATGGTAAAGAAGGGCAAAAAGGCAGCTTCAAGATCCTTGACTCTCATCATCTGCTTGGAATTGACATATCTCTAAATCTTGACAAGATGTGACAACTTCTTAAATGCAATGCAAATTCTAGGCTAAAACACAAAGAAGAATGATAGTACAATTGTTGTGATGACAAAATTGATACATAACATAGATGCGAGGTACACTAGTTATTTCAAATACAAGAATGTGAAGCAATCTAACAATGTGACCTATGTATTGACATCAATATATAGTTAGATAGTCTCAACAACAATTAGATTTAAACTACAGAAAAAGAAAAGAAGGTCGAATTTGAGAATCACTAAGTAGGAACTATAACATATTGAAGGAGGTCTAACATAGTAATCCAAATATACTATACAGTTGAAAATTAACATAAATGAAATATCTCCTAAGGATCTAATCACATATATTTTCTATATGATGATACAAGTTGCTAATACCAAACCTAATCAAAATATATGAATTTCTGAAGAACAAGTGTCTTGAAAATACATCTGAGGTTTGAAAAACCCTTTGAAAAGGAAAACAAAGAAATAACTCAACCTATCTTTAAAACAACTTGTTGAGAAGACTTATAAGAATAATTTGGTTATCTTGCACTAACTTGTCCCTTGACATCGACATCATTGAAGTAATCATGACATATTAGAGAAGAATGTTGCAACAAACTTCTTGTGGTCATAAAGGGCTAATGTAACAATCCTGGGTCAAAAATCCATGTAATAAAGTAAAGAAAGGAAAAATAATAACCAAGGTCATGGAACACTTATTTCAAGCTGAATGTTGGGAAAAGCATCCTATTAGGTGTTCATTTGGTTTAGTATGGTTAAGGGGAAATTGGAAAAGGCAATGGAAAAGGCATCGAAAAGGAAAAGAGGCATTAATTGGCATTTTATTTACGAAAATAATGGAAAATAGGAGAAAATGAAGGTTTCATGTGAGGAGGAAAATGAAGGAAAAATAATGGAAATTGAAGAAAATAAACGCCTCACTAATAAAAAGGCTTCTGAGGATCAGTTCACAACCTTTTGTCAATTCAATTTTGGAGATCTATCTCTATTACCTCTACTCTCTTATACTCTTGCACACTTATAGCATTCTTGGAGCACTCTAGCATTGGAGGAATGAAGGCAAAGGAAGGACAATAAAAAAAGGGAAGAAAAGATCAAGCAAGAAAGAGCGAGATCAAGCGGCTACAATGGGATTACTTTCAAGTATAACTTTTCATGTGTGATTTCCTTTCTAGTTTTGGCATGCATGGTATATGCATGCATGTATTTTGTTGTCTTACTGTCATTGGCATGGGTTTTCTAGGTGTGACAGTGGTTTTCAACCTTTCCTTACCATTTAAGAATATCCATGGTGTGATGGGGTTTCTCTTACTTGGTTTAGCTAGATTGTCGAATGGTTTTGAAACTAAGTGGGGTGGTCTCAGGAAAAATCACAAGGCCTAGGAATCCCTAGATCGGTAAAGGTGGGATTGTGGTAAAGCTTGATTGTGTGTACCCTCGTTGGTCCTTGGAATCCTCAACCGATAAATGACGAGATATATGGTAAATCCTAAAGGGTGGAGACAGACAAATTCCTCACAGATTAGGTGGAGAGATCTAGAGGCACCTATGCTTGTATAGGCCTAGTGATCGCTGATGGTCAGGTTGTGGTAAATCCTGGTAGTGTATGTTTCTTGTTTGGGCCTTAGAATCCCTTTGCAAGATTGAGGTAAATCCCAGTTATATAGATGAGGTTTCGTGCCTAGGAATCCTTGACCAATATTGGTGGGATATACAACAAATCCAGAGGAAGCCCTGGTCAATTTTGTTGTGAGTCCCACATTCATGCTTAGAATATGGCACAACGATGATTGGCTGAAAGAAAGATTTGATTCAGCCCAATGGTTGGGTGGTACATGGAAGTCCTTGACTTGGTTTTCCTTTGCATATGTTAATAACATATATTTTCCTCTTGTGTTCCATGTGTAAATGTACTTGTTATTATGTGGTTTTAGTGGTTGTGCTATCATTTTTATTTTGTTGGCTATATGATGGTTATAAGCAAGGTTTATGACATACTTTGGTTATGGATCTCATCATGTTTTGATTAGTAAGTGAAATTTTAATGAATGTATCACTAAATAGATGATAATGCAACGATTGTGAGAAGGCATCAGGCCTTCTTAATGAATCTCACATAAGTATGAGGTCCCTATGTTCAGATGTGTTTATATGACATGTACATTACATATTTATGATGTGTTTGACGAAAGGTCTATCATGTTCAAGATGAGTCTGGTTAGGTCCTTATTCAATTTTTGCATTAGAGGCCTTGTTGTCTCATTAGTTATCATTTCTGAGAATTTCATCAAGTTATGGGTAGAGGCCTGAGTCCTAGCCCTCAAAAAGTGGCTCAAAATTCGGGGTCACTAGCACAAAGCTACTTGAAAAAGGTTACAGTTGCATGGATTCCTTGTTGTGGGAGTGACTGGAGGGTTTCAGTCACTTGGATGGCTTGTCATGGGAGTAACTGGGGGTCTAGCTCATAAAAAAGCAAGATAACTCAGGGGTTGGGCACCTGGAGTGGTTGATTAGTCCCTTGGGGTCCTGTAGCTCCTAAGAGAGGCCAATTTTGCTTTTGGTGTGTTGATTCCACTTCCTCAATTGTACATGGGGATTTGAATCATATCATAGTAACTCTCCATCACATGTTTAACCTAGTGGACCAATTAGCTTGGGTAAATGTGAGAGGAGGGTGTTACATAGTGGTATCAGAGCATGGTTCACCCCTTGGACTGGATAGATGAAATATTGTTGTTATGCATGCATGTAGGTTGTATATGTGCTTGATGTGTATGCATGGTGATGGTCATTTTTGTAGTTGTGTTTTCATGTATAAGTTGAAGGTATTTTTGTTGGGATGTTTTTACTGTGAATGCATGTTAGTTGAATATGCATTTGTTGGGTATGACTGTTGTCTATGTGGATGTATGCATTCATTTTCATGATCATAGTTGTCATGCATGAGGTAATGGCATGCAATTGGTATGGTCATGCATGGAAACTGGATGATGATTAAGATGATGTTTATATACTATCATTATTATTTCTATACATCTATTGTGCTAATATGGTTGATTTTGCAGATGAGATATCATCCCCGGAACTATACTGAGGTATGTTGTTTATGTTTATATTTTGGTTTAGTAGACATGGTATACTTGCAGGAAGAAGATCAAATATGACTAGGAAGATGGTAGACTATAGTTCACGAATTTCTTCCTATAGATAAGATGAGCAACATGGTGATGGCAACTCTCCTGACATAACAGACACATTGAGAAGTTTGAAGGTAAAAATAAGAAGTTTCCAAGCAGATAATGAAAGAATCATTCAGGCACAAGAGAAACAAGCAGAAGTTAATGTAGTTACCCTTCAAAACTTGTCAAACTTGTAGAGGCAAGGACTACTTAGAGTTAATCATGGATAGGAGAACAGGACTAACGTGACATATGGCAATAGGTCTCATGGTGGGAACAAGTAGGATAAGGATGAAAATATCAAAGATGGCAGGTTCTTTGACACACATGATAGGAGAGGTGATGGAAACAAGTTCTATTCTAATTCTGGTTCTGATAGGTACCATGGTCATCATCGTTATCATCCTTATAGGAGGAATGACAAGGTATATTTTCTGAATGAGTTCAGGAAATCCAAGCCACCTACCTTCGATGGAGATTTGAAGAAATCGAAAGATGAAAAGGCATGGTTACTTAGGATGAAGAAGTTCTTTGAGTTTCATTATTACACAAAGAATATGAAGGTCAAAATATCTTCAACCTCAAATCAAAAGCATACATCTGGTAGGAAGATGTGAAGCAGGTTAGAGACATCGGGATAGAAGAGTTGAGTTGGCATGAATTCAAGAGACTTTTCAGGAAGAAATATTTGTTAGATGCGTACTATGATAGTAAATCCAAGGAATTATATGAACTAAAGATAGGATCAATAATGGATGAGGAGTATATGACCAAGTTCTTGGAGTTTTTGAGGTATGTACAGTGTATTAAGGATGATAAAGCCAAAGTTTAGAGATTTGTCAGTAGATACCATTAGCATTTAAATATCATATTGAGTATGATGAGCCTCGATCACTTGAAGAAGTCATTGGCAGTTTGAAGCACTTTTATGAGCAATCAAAGTGTAAGAAAAAATCTTAGTAAGGTTGGAAAGGGAAAGACAAGACTAAAGGTAAATGACAACCGAAAAGAACAAGACCCCAAGATGCAAGTGAAAAAGAAATGTTGCACCTTACAAGAAGTTTAATGGACCTCAGTCTAGAGAAAAATAGAACAAAGGTGATGGTAGGAGACAAATGTAGTGTTGGACATGTGGTAAGAAGCATCTCAAGAAGGATTGTTCACAAAATCAGGGTGGTAGACCTTAGATCTACAATGCATAGGAAGCGCATATATTTGGGGATGTTAGAAAAAGAATTTCATGGATCTATGCAAAATAGGATAATAGGCAGGTGGATCACCATGCATCTATTATCGAGATTCATGATAAGCTTTGTGATCAAGTTGTTTCTATTTTGATTGACCCTAGATCTAATTATAGTTATGTTAGTCTTAACCTCATGGATACATGTGGTTTGAATAAAGAAGTGCATGCAGAATCTTGATTAGTGCAGTTGGCTATAGGTACAAAGAAAATATTTCGTCATTGAGTAATATATTGTGCATTTGAGTTGAATGGAATGCCTACATCAACACATTTGAAGGTGATTCCATTCGGATCACATAATATGTTGTTGGGTATGGAGTGGTTGTATTTTCATAGGACCAAGGTGGATTGTTATGACAAGGCCATTGATTGCTTGGATGACAATGGAGAACAAAGGATCTTTCAAAGTAAGAAGAAGGAAACATCATTTAGAATTATTAAATCTATGTAGGAAAATCGCAGTCGCAGGAAAGGGTGGGTGTTATTTGTAGTACACATTTTTAGTGAAAAAGGTAAGGATGTTGAGGATGCATAGGTATTGAAAAGGTACCCAATTTTATAGTAGTTTCAAGATGTATTTCCCACAGATATTTGAGAGTTTCCACCTCACAAGGAAGTGGACTTTTCCATTGAGTTGGTACCAGTGGCAACACCAACAACAAAGGAACCATACAAGATGAACACACCAAAGTTAGAGTTAAAGTTGCAGTTGAAGGAATTGCTTGACAAGGGACACATCAGGCCAAGAGTATCACCTTGGGGTGCCCTAGTGTTGTTCTTAAAGAAGAAGGATGGCACTCTTAGGTTGTGCATTGACTACAGATAGTTGAACAAGGTAACCATCAAGAACAAGTATCCATTTCCAAGGATTGATGATCTATTTCACTAGTTGAAGGGAGAAGCAGTGTCCTCGAAGATTGATCTGAGATCATGATATCATCAGGCACGCATCAAAGAAGAGGATATTTACAAGACTACTTTATGGACTAGGTATGGACATTATGAGTTTTTTGTCGTTCCATTTGGTCTAACTAATTCTCAAGCTACTTTTATGTGTTTGATTAATAGTGTTTGATGAATAGTGTCTTGTGTCCTTATCTAGACAAGTTTGTTATTGTGTTCATTGATGATATATTGATATTTCTAAGAATCAGGAAGATCATGTTGAACACTTAGCGACAACGTTGAGATTTCTAAGAGAGCATTATTTGTATTCCAAGATTTGCAAATGCAATTTATTTCATACAAAGGTACATTACTTGCGACATGTTGTTTCCAAGGAAGGCAAGAGCTATTATGGAATGGGTAGATGTTAGGAATGTGGATGAGGTAAGTTGATTGATGGGGTTAGTAGGTTACTACAGGAGGTTCATTAGGAACTTCTCATGGATTACATATCCTATCACATCATTTCAATGAAAAGGGAAGGGATTTGAATGGACAGAGGAATGTGCAGCAAGTTTTGAGCAGTTGAAGCAATTGTTGACAAATGCTCTAGTTCTCAACATTTCAAGTCCGAATAAAGAGTTTTTGGTGTGTAAAAATGACTACAAGAGAGGACTTGGTGGAGTCTAATGTAGGGAGGATAGGTGGTATGTTATGAATCAAGGAAATTAAATGAGCACAAGCATAATTATGTTACACATGATCTTAAGCTGACAACGATCTTCTATGCATTGAATATGTGGAGGCACTATCTTCTTGGTAGGAGATTTTTACTGATGAGTTATCACAGTGGATTAAGATACTTGTTTGACCAACCAAATTTGGATGTCAGGCAAGATAGATGGTTGGCCATGATTAGTGAGTTTAATCTCAAGATCAAGTACATTAAGGGAAATAAAAATAGGGTTGCAGATGCTCTTAGTAAAAGAGTGCAAGTAAATCATATAGAAACTATGAGTTCTTATGGCAAAAATCTACAAGCTCAAATCTTACAAGCAGGAGAACATGATGACATGTATAGGGAGCTTAAGCATAGGTTATAGTAGGATACAAGTGATCACGATGTGGACTATCGTCTCACATAAGATGGTTTGGTCAAATTTAGGGACATGATCTACATGTCAAACAACAATGAGCTCAAGAAGCTTATCCTAAGAAAATTTCATGCTAAAACCTATTCAGGCCACCCAGGATATCAGAAGACATTGACGGTGGTGAAAAATTTCTATTATTGGCCAAATTTGAAGAAGGAAGTGGAAAATTTTGTGGCTAGGTGCTTGGATTTTCAACAGGTAAAAGAAGAGTGTAAGCATCAAGGTGGATTACTATGGTTGATTCTGATTCCATAGTGGAAATGGGAGATCATTTCCATGGATTTTATTACAGGTTTTTTGAGGACATATAGACAACATGATTCTATCATGGTTGTAGTGGACAGGTTGACAAAGGTAGCACACATGATTCTAGTGCAGTGTATGTATTCAACTAGTGATGTAGCACAAGTCTTCATCAGGGAGATAATGAGGTTGCATAGTCTTCCAAAGAAGACTATGTCAGACAAATATGCTCAGTTCACTTATAGGTTCTAGAAAGAGTTATTTGTAGGTTTGGGTACAAAGTTGGCCTTCAGTACAACTTATCATCCACAGACGGATGGAAAAACAAACAGGGTCAACAATATTTTGGAGGACATGTTGAGAATGTATGTCATGCATCAACGAAAAAAGTGGGAAGAGTATCTTACATTGGTTGAGTTTTCTTACAACAATGGGTATCATGAGTCACTAAGGATGAGTTTGTTTTAGGCACTATAAGGGCGAAGTTTTAATAATCCTATTGGTTGGCGTAATCCAGTGAACATGGTGTTGATAGGACCAGACATTTTGGCAGAGATGGACCAGGAAATGGAGGTTATGAAGAAGAATCTAAAGGCAGCATGGGATAGACAAAAAATTTATGTATATCAGCATGTGTTGTTTAAGGAGTTTCGGGTTGGGGAACATGTGTACTTGCACATCAAGCCCAAGAAGATCTCCTTGAGGATTAGGTCATGTGCGAAGCTGGTACCTCGGTATTGTGGGCCTTTCAAGATCCTTGAGAGGATTGGACCAATGGCCTACAAATTTGCACTACCTTTGACAATGAAATTCCATGATGTTTTCCATGTTTCATTGCTTAAAAGATATGTAAAGGATTTTGATCTTGTTATTGATTGGTTTGTATTGAAGGTGGAGCTAGAAGCAAAATTCCAGCTGAAACCTTAGTGTATTTATCATAGAAATATGCTCATGCTCAAGAATCGAGCAATCGAGCAGGTTAAAGTGCAATGGAAGCAATTTGGACCCGATGAAGCTACATGGGAGATGGTTGATCAAATGCGGGCTATGTATCCTTCCTTATTTGTCAGTTAAGGCAAAGAAATTTTGGTATATGTATATATGAATATGGATGTAAATAACCCCATGAGCTGTGTTATAAATCTCCAATAAGCGGTATGGATGTCATGTTTTTATGTTTGTCATGTTGGTTTTCTATTCAGCAGATTGTTCATTGTAAATATTGCATCAACCTAAGGTATAAAGCTCCATGGGCAGCATGTTTTTCTTTTCAACGGTCTTGCTTGATGTAGGTGTAATTGAACACCGAGGATGATGTTCCCCTAAGGGGGAGAGGTCGAGTTAAAAATCCATGTAATAAAGTTAATAAAGGAAAAATAATAACCAAGGTCATGGGACACTTATTCCAAGTTGAATGTTGGGTGAAACATCCTAGTGGGTGTTAATTTGGTTTAATATGGCTAAGGGGAAATTGGCAAAGGAAAAGAGGCATTAATTGGCATTTTATTTATGAAAATAATGGAAAATAGGAGAAAAGGAAGGTGAAAGGTAACATGTTTCATGTGAGGAGTTACATGAAGGAAAAATAGTGGAAATTGAAGAAAAAAAAAGGCCTCACTAATAAAAGGGCTTCTGAGGATCAATTCACAACCTTTTTTCAGTTTGGTTTTGGAGCACTCTCTCTATTATCTCTACTCTCTCATACTCTTTCACACTTAGAGCATTATTGGAGCACTTTAGCATTGGAGGAGCGAAGGCAAAGGAAGGACAAGAAAGCAAAGGGAAGTAAAGATCAAGCAAGGAAGAACGAGATCAAGGGACTACAATGAGATTACTTGTAAGTATTGAGTTGCATGTATGATTTCCTTGATAGTTTTGGCATGCATGGTATATGCATGTGTGTATTTGGTTCTCTTGATGTCATTGTCATGGGTTTTATAAGTGTGACAATGGTTTTCAGCCTTTCATTTCCATTTCCAGATAACCATGGTGTGATGGAGTTTCCCTTACTTGTTTGTGTTGGATTGCTGGATGGTTTCGAAACTCAGTGGGGTGGTCTCAGGAAAAATCAAAAGGCCTAGGAATCCTTGGACCAATAAAGGCGGTATTGCGTTAAATCTTGGTTGTGTTTACCCTCGTTGGCCCTAAGAATCCTCGACCGGTAAAAAATGGGATATACGTTAAAGCCTAGAGGGTGGAGACAAAAAAAATTCCTCAAGGTTTAGTTGGAGAGATCCAAAGGCATCCATGCTTGTATAAGCCTAGTGATCCCTTGACCAATATATGGTGGGATTGTGGTAAATCCTGTTAGTGTATGTTTCTTATTTGGGCCTAGGAATCCATTGGCAGGATTTTAGCAAAGCATGGTTGTATAAAATGGTTTTAGGCCTAGGAATCCTTGACCGATATTAGCAGGATATAAGGTAAATCCTAAGGAAGACTTGGTTGGTTTTGTTGTGAGTCCCACATTCATGCTTGGAATATGGCACGGGGTTGATTGGCTAAAAGAAAGATTTGGTTCATCCCAATCTATGGTCAAGTGGTATGTGGAAGTACCTGACTTGGTTGGCCTTTGCATATGTTAATAAGTGCTCTATTCCTCTTGTGTTCCACATATAAATTTACTTTTTATTATGTGGTTTTAATGGTTGTGTTATCATTATTATATTGTTGGCTATATGATGGTTATAAGCATGTTTTATGACAGAATTTGGTTATGGATCTCATCCTGTTTTGATTAGTAAATGAAATGTTAATGAGTGTATGACTATGACCTAATAGATGATAATGCAGTTATTGTGAGATGGCATCAAACCTTCTTGGTGAATATTAGATAAGTATGATGTCCCTATGTTCAGTTGTGTTTATATGACATGTACATTACATACTTATGATGTGTTTGAAGAAAGGCATGTCATAGTTAGGATGAGTCTGGTTAGGTCCTTATTTAAGTTTTGTATTAGAGGCCTTATCTTCTTATTAGTTATCGTTTCTGAGAATTTCATCAAGTTCTGGGTAGAGGCATGATTCCTAACCCTAAAAAAGTGGTTCATAATTAAGGGTTGTTAACACAAAACTTCCTCTAAAAGGTTGCAGTCGCATGGATTCTTTATTGTGGGAGTGACTGGAGGGTTTCAGTTCCTTGGATGGCTTGTCATGGGAGTGACTAGGGGTCTAGCAAAGAAAAAAGAAAGCTAACTTAGGGGTTGGGAACCTAGTGTGGTTGGTTAGTCCCTGGGGTCCCATAGCTCCTAAGAAAGGTCAGTTTGGTTTTTGGTGTGTCAATTCCACTTCCTTAACAATACATGGGGAGTTAAATCATATCATAGTAAATCTTCATCACATGTTTAACCTAGTGGACTGACTAGCTTGTATAAATGTGGGAGGAGGGTGTTACATCTAAGGTAAGGATTCCTTGAGGTACGTATAATTTCTTTATCCATGAAATTGGCTAATCCTTATTATATTAAGTTTTTTTGAAATGTCTTTTGGTTCTAGGGTTTGTAATATGGAATGTTGTTGGTGTAAAAGTTCTTATAAACCCTAGTTAAGAAATCCTATCCCTAATTCCTATTGTTCTATCATAGAAAACCTAGTTTTGATCACTAGGGTTTGTAAGTAGTCCAAGGAGAAACTGAAAACCCCTCAAAAGTATAGAATTGAATGTAAAACCCTATAATTGATATTTTATTGTTTGGATTAAAAATCCCTAGTTTGTCATCGTACTTTTGTAGTTGTATACCTTTGGTACATGTCATGAAAATGTTGTAGGTAAGGGGAACCCTTAAAAAATAAGCTTCTGACTTCTTACAAAATATATGTATTATGTTGATATATCTAGCTTTATCTTATTATCCTTTCTCTTGAATTTTTCATTGGAATGACTAAGCTTGCAGGTGTGAGAATTATGACTAGATTGAGAGGGAGACTTCAAAGGAAAGACTTGAATCGTGAAAGAAGTTATGTTGTAGATGAATCCCTTCAAGAGAAAACCCTCCAAGGTTTGTAAAAGAAGCAACTCAAGGTATGTTCAATACCACATGATTTGTAGATAATCTTCATTATTTAAAAGGTACTATCGTTTTGAATCACTAACTCTCTGATGTCTAGGATTTTGAATCATCAATATTCTTCAGGTGATTAATATTTGGATTAAATTGATCCTTACTATACTATCTATATTTTGTTTACTTTGGTAAAACCATAACCTTTAGGGTTCACTAAAAAACACTAGCTTTTTGATGCTTAAGGTATGTTGATGTTAATGATTAAACCCTAGTCCACTTAGGGTTTGTTGATAAAGTCTAGAACATATGATGAAATCCTACTCTTTTGATGTTAAGGATTTTTTGAATGAAACCATATACTTTTAGGTTTCGTTATTTATGTCTAAGTTATATAATCAAAAACAAGGTTTTTAGGGTTTTATGAATTAGGGTTTATGACAAAACCCTTGTAACAGTTAATGAAAAATCATAGGAATGAAACCCTAGGTGTATGTTCTTCCATGTGATTGAAACCCTAGCTTGGTTAAAATTGTTGAATGTCTAACTTTGAAGATTTGATGTTTGTATCTAGGGTTTACGACAAAAATCCTAGAAGATATTGATATAAGTTTCTAAGGCAATGAAACCAGATATGCTTTCTCTGTGTTTAAATTAATTGTAAATATATAAGGCTTTATGAAGAAACCTAGGATTTATGACAAAAACCTAGCAAAATTGTTTATGATAATCTAGAGCATGAAAGGTGTAACCCTTGCTCATTGTAATCCTAACTAGGTTTAGGTTTTGATATCTAGAGTCTAATTTATTATGCTCCCCTTGCAATGACATGCTAACCATATATTGATAAATTTGAATTCATGCTATATATTTGTGCTTGGTTGAACTTGCTAAAAATTTGTAGGTACATAGTCTTCAAGATGTTGAATATGCTTACCTATACTTGATGATGACTTGATGATAATGTTGAGCATGATGAAAGGAGGGAGATGTAAGACTCTTGGTAACATTGAAGTATACATTGTTGATGACCTTATTGCCAAGTGAGGTTAGGGAAAGATAAAGTTTTCTGATAATGTTATGATACGACAGAGAGAGCCTGTGTGGCTGAAGTTGATGAATTTTGTACCCTATAAGAAAAGGAGTTTGGATAAAAGAAGTTGTATAACTCCCTACTTAAGAGGGAGGGAATAATGAGACAACTGTATAAAATACCTTGAAGAAAGAGTCAGATTAGAGAAAGGATAAAGCACTACAAATGGTTATGCATGTTTAACAAAGTTGTAATAGTGGTTGATGACGTTTTGGAAGGTTTTGAGGCTAAGTTTGGTGCTGCAGGAGAAATTGAAGAAGAAAGCTTTCATCGAAATGTGTTTGGATATTGTGATGAGCTAAGCAGCATCAAAATAGTTGAAAGACCCTAAAGATTATGCTAGCATACAAAAACATGTTCATTGGAAGTTTGGATATTGATTAGGGTCGTGAAGATACATTACGTTTCAACAAGGTGAACAAGTAGTTGATGTGTTGACGAAATATCTTCCCACAAGAAGTTAGTTTCAGGAGCATGCTCAGATTGGTATATGTGTTGATCTCTTCCTGAAATGTTGGCATATTTAAAAATGTCTCTAATTTGGTTTAGAGGGAGAGATGAAGTACCACAAAAATTTCTGTATGATGGTACTTGGGAGTACATCGTGGCCTACACAATATTGAGATCTCAGTTCATGTTTAGATACTAGAGGGAGGGTATCGGTTGGAGATCCGATTTAGTGTTGATATCTAGATCCCTATAAGGGTTGGTGTCAGTGCATGGAGGCCTAGATCGTATCCTATTGGATGGATACCAGGGTTGTAGCCTAATGGTACCTATAGTAGAAAATGCCTTGATGATGCCTTAGTCACTATTGGAGGATACCTTGGCAGTGATGGTATCCCAAGCATTGCATATTTTGTTCTACTCTTCTTAATAATATTTCAAATTGAGGTCAACCTTGTACCAACTGAACAATTATGAATACCTCCCTAGTTAAGAGGGAGTTTTGGGTCATAATTGTATTTGAGTCATGATGTAATGTATTTGTCAAAAGAAAGAAAGAAAAATTATTTATAAAATAAAATTACTTATTAGCATGGGTTTCATGCTTTGATTATTTCATAGGTCAAATCCTCCAGTGAAGGCTTTTAGGATTAAGTCATGAGTATATTTCATTGTTGCTATGGTCTTGTTGACAGTGTTGGATGCTACCAAAATTGTAAGGGGATCTCCTTGATGTGAAGTCCCAATTATACCTCAACCATTTGGTGTAGGAGTCCCATCCAATGATACAGTTTGACCACTGTTGGAAAGGTTTTAAAGATACGCCTTGGTTATGATCAAACAAGAGAGAACAAAAGACCTCATTAGGTTAGAAAGAATGTGAGCTTTGTGAGACAACCAATGTAAGGTGTATGAGGGAGCCTTCCATGACTAGTAGGGAAAATTAGCCACTAATTATAAAAGTAATAATATTATCCTAAAGGGGGATCCAAGAAGAAAGAGAAAGGCTTGCTGCATACCTGCAGAGTACTCCTCGTAATAAACAACAATCGTTAAAGCATAACAACACTCATTCAATAATATCCATAGCCAAGCAACAAATTAGTTCATTAACTTAGTATGTAATTAAAGAAACATAACCATAATAGTCCAACTATATATATGATACATGTATGAAGAAGTGTTGACTCATTGAGTGTTTGATTAAGAGTGCAAGATCCCAAGTACACAGTTACGAAGATGAAACATTGTATCCAATAGTGGAACATGAAGCCACAACTTGCTTCTCTAAAGAATGATTTATCTCCTATGTATCATAAGAGAAGCCAAGGCAAGACATCTAGAATCCAAGCCCCCTATGCTTGAGTTATGCAGAGCTATTTATAATAAACAACAATGATTTTTGAGATTCCTCATGACTCTTTGACTTCTATGGCTATTCATATCCTATACATGACTCATTACATTCCATGTGTGACTATTCACATTCCACATGTGTCCCTTGGACTTCATTACATATCATTTATTACATTAGACAAATTACAAATGAGACGATGGCTATATAACAAAAAATTGATAATGGGACAAAGACTCTTTAAATTTATAAGTAATTTGCTTCCTCGTGGAGCTTAGTTGTAATGTAAGTGTTCCAAACTATAAACTCCATGCAAATGGCTTTGACCCAAACTTCCAAGTCCCTAATGTAGCTATATTTACCTCCAATTCCTCAGTCAATATGTTCTTGGATTTTTACTGTACATTATTCCATAGCCATGAAAGTTTTATATGAGCTTTGATGAATGCAATGACATCAACAACATAAACTTTGAAATGGGAACTCATACTGTTACCCGTTTCGTAGAGATAGCAAAAAATTGACTTGATTTTGAAAAGGGGCGATGCATAACACATATTTTTTTTAGAGCATAGTTTTTGGCACTTTAAATAACCGATACGATTACCCGTTTCGTACGGGTAGTAAAAACATGAACCGATTTTCAAAAGTGGTTAACCAGAATACACTTCTTTTTGTTGGGAGCATATTTTTGACATTTTAAATTTTCTTATGTATCAAATATAAATATTTGTTTTCAAATATTAGTGATTTTCATGCTGATTTTGAAATGTGTAGATGCAACGTGTTGATGCAGGATACCTTTTTTTAGAGGAATTATTTTTCACACTTCAAAATTTATTATGTCCAATTTTTTTTTAAATTATGATTACTTAACGAATTTTTAAGTTGTTTTATTTTTCTTTTTTTAAATGTTGATTAGTTAAAAAAAAACATATATTAAAAAAGACAAACAAAAAAAATAAAAAATGTTTTAAAAAAAAATTATCTCA
>APFE031205054.1:77373-121805 GCA_000404065.3 Pinus taeda
TTGTTTTTAGTATATATTTTAATTTGTGTTTTCCTTTTTTTTTCTTTTTTTTGAAATTTTAATATTTTTCGGGGTCATGATAAAATATTTTACGCCATTATTTCAAAATATTGAAACTTTACCCTTGAAATTTTTTTTGTTATCCCGGCGTCAACACTTTTCGTTTTGAGGGTGTTTTTTGCACAAAATTTACCATTGAAAAAAAAATGTTATTCGAACATCAACACTTCGCTTTGAGGGTGTTTTTTGGACAATTTTTGCACAAAAAATTGGTTTTCACCGCCATTTTTAAAACATGTTGAAAGTTTACCCTAGAAAAAAAAAGGTGTTATTCCAGCACCAACATTTTTCATTTTTAGCACTGTTTTTTATATTTTTACGGGGTTTTTTGGCCAGAGTTCCCATTTTGAGTTTATAGTTACCATTTCAAAGTTTACATTGTTCATCATTATTGCAAAATAATGTCTTTAGTTACATCCAAGTCTTCCTATCCCATTTCCTGCTTGATCTACTCAATGTGTTTCCTAATCTCCGGGAAGATGATCTCCCTACCTCTGATTGCTTCAATTGTGCCTATCGAAGGCATTCCATGCTTCTGTGTTAGAGACTCAAAACCATTATGTAGTCGATTATATGTAACAATATTACTAATCGACTGTTCTCCAAGGCACATGTAGTTCTAATGGTGGAGTCTCAATTGAACTCTATCTATCTCTGTGACAATCCTATCTTTCTTTTCCAAATGTTGCAGAGCATCTGGATACTTGGTAGCCCACTCCTGAAGCTGGACAACTGCTCTATTTGTCATTTTCATGAGTTTCACCACTTCATGTGCTTTCTTTTGAATGTCAATGAGAGGAACCAACAATTAATGTAGAAGAATCATCTCGTCATATAATCATGCCATGATGTTCTCTATTAGCCCCAATTCTTCCTTCATGGATGACTCCCATTTGGTGATGTTGAAGACTTGTGATGAAAACTGGTGATTCTCTACCGCAATATGTTCCACATGTTGCTTAACCACAACAAGTTCTCTTCTCGACCT
Source organism: Pinus taeda (assembly GCA_000404065.3). NCBI lineage: Eukaryota > Viridiplantae > Streptophyta > Pinopsida > Pinales > Pinaceae > Pinus > Pinus taeda. The sequence continues at coordinate 78,422 of APFE031205054.1, forward strand.
AACATTCTCATTCAACTAGTACTCATAATTATCTTGTGTCCCTGTACCAAACACAACATTTGTCACCATAGTGAGCTTTGGTATTCCTTTTGGTGTTGGATTTTATCACCTTCTCGATAGAAAATGAGACTGAATTATGAGGATACATGGGGAAGTATCTATGCCTTTGTTGCACAATCCTCTTCTTAAAATGATCAAACATTATATTGCATACATCCATGACTCTATCGACCGATGGAGGTGGGATCCCCATTTCCCCAAATGGAATATGACCACCTGTAAGGATAGATTCCTATGGAGTGCCTAGTTCATCATCCATGGTTTAAATGGTATCTTCTTCCTCCAACTCTTCTTCTTTAATCTCCTGAGTCAGTTATTCTTCTTCCAGTCTCTACATCACTTCCTCCTACTGGAACTTCCTTGATTGTTCTTCCTCTATTCTTCTCCCCTCTTCTTCTTCTTCTTCTTTCTTTTGGAGCAACACATACTGCTTCCTCTTCTCCTGTTATTCTTCTACTTCTCTCCTCTCCCGCTCTACTTGAATAACTCCTATATTTAAAGGATCACTTTCCATTTCTTGTTGCTTTCACTTGTTAAGTCATATCGGTTCCTCTTAGTAGGAGCTACTTTCTTCACTTTAGGGGTTATCTCTTCTTCCTACTACAAGTCTTGAGCCAGTGGCTCTTGGGGTGGATTGTTTTCTTTCACTGGTTGTTCCTTCATGTTTACTTTGTACCGATTCTTTATCTTCTCATATTTTGTTGTGGACATTGACGACTACCCCATATTATGATTGATCCTTTCACAATGTTGCCTAATCACTCTCTTGGGATCATATCCATGGAATTCCTTAGTGGAGAAGTGTAGGGAGTCCAACCCTTGTATTTTTTCTACTATCGCTTTGTGGCTCTTCCACTCATATAATTCGATCCTTAATGGGAATTTGGGCCAAGGGCCTTTCTTCCTCCTGTGAAGAATTCCTAACAATCCCTTGTCCAACTGACTTGTAACTTCTTGCATGAACACCTTATTGGTCACATATCAAGGCATGAGATGAGGGGATATCTGACAACCAAAACATCTAACGTATCTACCCTCGATAGTTGTAAATCAGTCTATGATATCTCAGAGTGATTCCTTCACCTGATCGATCATGCAGGGAAGATCGATCTCAAATATCATAAGAAAGACAACTGCAAATAAGTGCTTAGCCAACTTTTCATATACACCTCTGAAGCTTGATTATGATAACAATGTGTTGTGGAAGTAAACTAAGAACTTCCCCTTAGGGGTCTAGCTCCAGTTCATTCTAGGGAACGCATACTATGCACATATTCCATTTAGGAAAAATGTCGACATGTAGAATTTTGCTGTCTGGTTCACCCTCAAATATTGTTATGCCTGTCCCACATGATTTTTCATCTCGAATGACAATATATCTTCCCAATTGAATATTTTGTTGTGGGTTAGCACATGTTGAGCATATATGTCCAATTATCCTCAAACACCTTAGGGTTCTTGCACCCATGTAATCAACAACACATGGCTATCAAATACTGATATACATCTCTAAGAATATTTATTGGATAGACTGTGGAAGGGAGATGGCAAAACTTGGCAGGCTCTCGACACCATGATTTGATGACATCACATGTGTCGAGGTTGGCCCATCTCATGTAAAATGTATCATTTTCATATTCTGCAGGCCTCAGCCTCTTGTAATATGTATGCATGTATTCACCATAATAGGTGGCGAACTGACCACCACTCTTACTGCAAAGCACAAGGTGAGATTCATCCATATGTGTAATTATCCTTTCAAATCACCTCTCCGCATGGCATGACCAAGAATCTACATGCAATAATATGCATCCTTGACTTCTTTATATTAATGTACGCATGCACATATCCTAAGTTCTCAACCAACTTTTCCTGCATGAATGTGTCCTTGATCTTTTCCCATGTGATATCAGTATTTTTATCAATGAGGCACTGTGTATCTGCATATATGGGAATGTTTGGCTTTGTAAATTCGAAAATTTCCTCATTGCTTACTTTTGAGAGTCCTTTAAAGGCCACTTTACAGGGAGGCATGGCTCCAACAAATGAAGACATGGTGACAATACTTGTAGCATGAACACTTGCTTGTGGCAGCACACTCATAATGATAAGATTAGGTCAAAACGACCTGCTTATGCATCAACACTTGTAAATCATGAACAAAGATCTGTCACATGTAATTGGTTATGAAAATCTATGAATGATAGCATAAAATCACTTGCATGCGTGGGAAAATAGGCATGAAAACTAGGAGGGAACACTTCCAAAGCATGAAGGAGCGTAAGAGGGAACACTCTGAAGAGTCGAAGGGGTGAGATCTTGGCCTTCATACCTTCACAATGCATTCATGCACTCAAGAAGAGAAAGAGGGTGCACTATCACACTCCAGAGGGATGAAGGAATGGATTGACCAGCCTTCAAGATTTCACAATGTGTTCATGCACTAAAAGGAAAGGAGGGTGCACTTGTGCACTCCGAAGGGATGTAGGAAGATGCTTCAAGTCTTCGTGGTGCACTCATGTGCTCAAGGGAGGGTGCAGTTCTTCGTAGTGAAGAAGTGTGCTCAAAAGAAAAATTGGTCATTCTAGGCACAGTTTTCAAGGTTGATCAGGCATCAGGTTCCAAAAGTGTGCTCTTACTAGGGAAGCTCAAAAACAAGTGTTAACAACAATATTTGATGATAAGATGAGAAGAATAAAGATCTGCCAGGTTATATGGATGTTGTCGCATTCACATTGGAATATGAAAGGTTGAAGAATGTCAGGAGTTTATACATGTGACAATAAATTAACACTTGCAACATGAAGATTAAACATAAATGCCAGCAAGAAAAGAAATAACAACAATGAAATCATGAAAGGGAAAGAAAAGATTCGACATGCAAAACATACTTGTAGCATTGGTTGATAAAGAGTTTCTTGATCTCTAGATATGAAATCAACTTAGATGAGAATGATTATGCACAATAATTATTGACTGGGTTAATTTAAAAATATTTACATGCAAAATCTATTCATGCATGATCGCCACTTTTCAATGAGTGAAAGGATTAGTTATGGGAAGTTAAGTGGGATCTCCTATTTTCTAGGAGTGCGCCCACATGCAACAAGATGTTATTGCCTACACCAAGGAACAATGCATGTATTCAACACGAAGGAGTGTGCTCAGGTAGGACGCACTTGCTCAACAAGAAGTAGTGTGCTCAAGGAGGGCACACTTCTTCAACCTGAAGGAGTGTGCTCAAGTTGAACGCATGTCTTCACCAAATTGGAGTGCGCTTTTACTTTTTTGAGTGATTTTCTTGATTTTTTTTGCTTTTTTTGAGTGTGTGCATGGCGAGAAAGCAAGTTTCTAAGTCAATATAAGTGATGAGTTCAACCAAACATGGACTAACTAAGTCAAGCGCTTCTAATGGTTAAGTGATGATGCTTAGTAAACATTGACTTAGGAGGATGCAAAACTAGGAGAAAACACACAAATAGTAAATCAAACAACATGACGACACAAAGGAGCTTAAAACAATAGCTGATGTAGGCTCTAAAATTGACATAGGAAATATTTTTAGATCTAATACTTTTTTGATCCATATTGTAAATAAATGTCTTTCGAATTAATCACATCATTAGGATTTGACCAAATCCTAATGATGAGATTAATCCGAAAGACATTTATTTCTAGGAAAAAAAATTGGAGGGTCATTGTCACAATGACAACACTTGGCGACACACTGGGAGAACCCCAACTTCTCTGAAATGGTTTCATTTAAGTGCATAGTCTCATTTCTCCAGGAAGTATTGATTCGATCATTGGGTTACCTCAGCTCCCCATTCTTGCCCAGTTAGAGATATAGTCTTCCTCATTCCATTACTCTATGTAACACATCATAAAACAAGCCATATGATTTTATTGTCGATGTAAGAAAGGGTAATAGAGTATGGAAAATTAAAAATAATCAAAGTATGAATTTTTCATCTCTATTGTTTCTCCACTACCAGCAAGTATGGATAGTACCCCGACGAAGTCACTTCAAGAACACAAATGTTGCCTCGCTGCCAGTGATCTGAGACAGTACTTTGGAGAAGTCACTTGCTTCACATCCCTATGAAGGAAGCCTATATCTTCTTTCACCCTTTATATTTATTTTCTTTTCATAGGATTGTGCATAGGCACTTATTATTTTTTTCAAGGGTAGAAGAGGGATCCTGACTTTTGAGAGTATAGGAGGTTGCTCCTTTAGAGATAGGTTTTAGACCTTTGATGCCTTGTTCACTAAAATAATTCCTCTTATCTTACTCTACATAGATAAATAAGCAGGAACACATTATTCATAAACATGACTAATTATCAGAAAGAGAATACTAAAAATTTAGGAATCATTGTTTGCTTACAGCTTCTCTACTGAAGAATCGTATTTTCCATTGAAAAATCATTGACTCGAAAGTGATAGACCAAATCAAGGAAGATAGTAACTTATAAGCCAAGGTTTGTGTGTTTCTACAACTTTCCATTCATAAACTCTTAGCCACATCATATCAAATCTTAGAACTGACTTTTATTCGAAGACAAATAAAATCAAAATAAGCAAAATGTGAAAGATGAAAACACATAACAAGAATGAAGTGCATCTAACTACATGCAAACTATCCTATCCGAACCTAAATAGTACAAGGTTGGGTCATGTAAAGTGTAATTTCCAATGTAGCCATAGAAGTTGCTCTCGACCTTTGAACCAAAAGATATGATCATGTAGAACCAAAACAAAAAGCAGTGCAGTGAATAAGAGAAACCGTGCAAACATTTGCACTGACCAACAAAAACAAGAGGTGCAACCACAATGGTGTATTACACTAAACTACTATTCAAAACAATAGACTCCACAACAACAGAAACTACCCAGTCTATGACCATATAAGACTTGATAAAGCACATGAAAGTAAAAGCCATGAGACATGGGTCTGGATTGAAAACAATCTTCTAATAATTTCACAATAAGATCATGGAAACAATTGTTAGGGAAAAATAGACAAGGAATACTTAAAAGAGATATATCCATGTCATAAGAAATGTTATCAGGTTAACCACAATCCATGTTGTCATGTGCATGATATTTTGTCATGGATTATGTAAAATATTCATTAAGATTCTTCCCTATTTCTACATTACAGATTAGAGATTTGCTTGAGATGGGATGTAGTGGTGGAAGTTCAATAGTCAAAATAAATTTCCTCCCTGGGGGTTGAATAAATTTACGTGAATAAAATAAGCATCCCTCGGGAGAGTGTTGACATCCCACGTGATGAAACTAACGAAATAGTTTTGCAAAATAATCATGAACTGACCAAAATCACAAATGTCGTCATGGTGATAGGAACTTGACATAACCATCAACATAGGATGAAGTTCCCTACTCACCTGGATTAACTTTGAGTTCTGAGAAAACATGGTTATCTTCTTATCAAAACAAGATTCATTATTTACATCATGAGTTTCAATAGAAGATATATTTTCAAAATTACTGCAAAAATATTCCATGCTAAGCGTATCATTTTCTTGGTCAAAAGGAGGTATACTGAAACAAAATCTTTGATAGTCACATCAGACTCCATTTGAAATTAATTCAAATCCAAATCTTAATATAAGAACAAATATTCATCCATATTACTTAAAAAATCATCACCATATAATTCAAAGCAAAGGAAATCATCACGGTCATGATCATCCAAATATTAAATTTGATCAAAGTTCGATTGGCGAAATATCAAATTTGGAAGATGATTGATTGATAAGTTCAAATGAATCACCATCGGGAGAAACATGTGAGAGAAAAATCAATTGTTCATCAGAAAATTGATCCTCCGGTTTAGTGATTAGTTCAGGTCCAACATATGGAACATCAAAAGGAGGAGGACATGGAACAAAAGGTAGTTCTAGTTCTTCCTTGGGATGTTGAATTCTTCCTGATCAGGAGGACATGAAGAGGTTGACTCAAAATGTTTCCTTGACATCCTGACTAAGCAACGAAACTTCTCATCCAGTAACTTCCAATCCATGTCTTTATCTAGGAATTCATAACAAATATGAAGGAATTGATCAACAAAATGTTCCAGGGGTTCATTCAATTCCATTCTAAGTTGATTGATTTCATCAATAACATATTGATACTTTTATTTATCAAAGACACAACAAAGTTCGTTAACCAAATTCTTAGAATATGAAATAGAAGCAATGGGTAGGGAATAACACCATTGCTTCACATGACCATCCAATGTAAGGATAAACAAATGTGCAATTATTTATTTTGAATAAAAACCACTTGAAAAACAAAATTGAATGAATTCAATCATGTAATAAAGGACGATTAATGTATTGTTTCCATCAAATTTAAAATGTGACAAGTTATGTAAAAATCAACAGGGATTGAAAGATCTAAAGATTTCAAAAAACACCTCGGGATTATGATCTAGGATGAAGCCATTAAAGGTAAGAGATTCAAATAGACTTCACAATCTCATCTTGTCATTTGTCCATCCTTCTAGCACAAAAAATGTTGTGTAGAAATTCCCACTGTAGATCACCTGGTAATGCAATGTACTATAGCAAAACACTTGATTTAATACTACAAACAATTTAGCGGAAGCTTAATTGAACATGAGCAACATCAATAAGAACACATATAACTGATATGGAGAAATAAATCACACATAACACAGAATAATTTACCCGAGGAAAGCCTCAGCCTAAAACCCCAACTCTATATTATCATACAAGTGGAAATATAGCCAGTACTACAAAAAGAATCAGCTCAAAATCTATCATGCTCTCTCTACAATACCTTTGTTGCTCATAGACAGTCAAAGGCCTCTATCTAACCTTTGGTCTGCCCTCCAAGCCTCCTATTTCTTTGCACAATTATGATTGGGGTCCAGTGTAGCCACTTGTGTGAATTGGCCTCTTCACACACTCACTAACCTCTAATCCAACTACGCAATTCTGAAGGAGATAAATCCTTCTCCATGGATGAGTTTCCTTTATAGGAAAAATCCATCCAACTGATAGTACATTGTCCCTCATCTGATATCAACTGGGTCTCTGTCTGAACTGACATGCATGAGTTATTCAGGAGAGAATATTCAATTATCTGAAGTGCAGCATTTATATGCAAGCATGCATTAACTAACTGAACTCACATTAATTTAAACAAACTGTTTAAATCAATCTAATTGGACTTGACTCAGTCAACTAAGCCAACTAATTACAACTCAATTTAGAACTCATCCTTATCTCTTTAACTGATGGATAAATTCCTCAATTAATAGATAAATTGTTGCATGTCCTCACATAGATTTCATGTTCGATTTTTCATAACTAATTAACTCATGGAGAATTAATTAATTTATTTTCAAACTGTTGTTAATATCAAATTCGAATTTTAATTCCTATTTTTAGTCCAGGGATTGACTAAAATAGGAATCCATCTTGAACTGCTAAAAATAGAATGTTATTTTTAGCACTTCCATTTTTCATTCCCTATTGCTCAATCCAATACTAGTACCCAAATTGCTATTTATAACAGTGCTATTTTTAGTACTTCTATTTTTAGCATTTCTTGTTGCCATTTTCAACATGTTGATAGTAATGGATGTTGCCAACATTGTAAGGGGATCTCCTTGATGTGAAGTCCCAATTAGACCTCACACCATTTGGTGTAGGATTCCCATCCAGTCATATGGTCCAACCACTATTGGAAAGGTTTTAAAGATATGCCTTGGTTACGATCAAACACAAGAGAACACACCACCTCTTTGGGGTTGCAAGAATTTGAGATTTGTGAGACACCCAACGTAATGTGTATGAGGGAGACTTCCATGATTGGTAGGGAAAACGAGCCATTGATTAGAAAATTAATAATACTATTCTAAAGAGGGACCCCGAAAGAAAGAGAAAGGCTTATTGGATACCTAGAAATTAGTCCACATAATAAACAACAATCATTAAAGCGTAACAACACTCATTCAATAATAGCCATAGCTAAGAAAGGAATTAGTTCACTAATTTAGTATATAATTAAAACAACATATACCATAAACATAACTATAATAGTCCAACTATATATACAATACATGTATGAAGAAGTTTCAATTCATTGAGCTTTTGATTAAGAGTGCAAGATCCCAAGTACACTATTACATAGATAAAACAATGTAGCCAATAGTGGAACATGAAGCCACAACTTTATTCTCCAAATAATGACCTATCACCTATGTATTAAAGAGAAGCCAAGCAAATACCTCTAGAATCCAAGCCCCATATGCTTGAGTTATGAGGAGTTATTTATAACAAATATCAATGACCTTTGAGCTTTGAGCTTCCTCATGGCTCTTTGAATTCTATGACTATTCGTATCATAGACATGACTCATTACATTCCAATGTGTGGCTATTCACATTCCACATGTATCCCTTGGAATTTATTGCATATCATTTATTACATAAGACAAATTACAAATGAGACAACAGCGACATAAGACAAAATTGATAATGGGACAAAGACTCTTCAAATTGACAAGTCATTTTCTTCCTCATGGAGCTCAATTGTAATGTAAGTGTGCCAAGATCTAAACTCCATGAAGATGGCTTTGACTTGAACTGGCAAGTCCCAAATGTAGTGCATCTTTACCTCCAATGCCTTAGTTAATATGTTCCTAGATTTTGATTGTACATTATTCCATAGCCATGAAATTTTTATATGAGCTTTGACTGGTGCAATGTTGTATTGCATAATAATGGCGTATTATTCTTTAGCTACCTCTAAGCCATCTTGTTTTGTTTCCTTCTTGATCTACTCAATGTATTTCTTGATCTCCAGGAAGATTATCTCCTTGCCTCTGATTGCTTCAAGTGTACCTATTGAAGGCATCCCATGTTTTTGTGTTAGAGACTCAAAACCATTATGCAGTCGATTATATGTAACAATAGTACTAATTGATTGTTCTCAAAGGCGCATGTAGTTCTGATGGTGGAGTCTCAACTGAACTCTATCTATCTCTATGACAATCCTGTCTTTTGTTTCCAAATGTTGCGAGGCATTTAGATACTTGGAAGCCCACTCCTAAAGCTGGTAAACTACTCTATTTGTCACTTTCAAGAGTTTCACCATTTCTTGTTCTTTCTTTTGAATTCCAACGAGAGGATCCACCACTTGATGTAGAAGAATCATTTCATCATATAATCATGCCATGCTGTCCTCCATTGGCCCTAGTTAGTCCTGCATGGCTTATTGCCATTAGGTGGCGTTAAAGCCTTATAATGACAACTGTTGATTCTTCGCTACAAGATGTTCCACCTGCTGCTTTACCAAAACGAGTTTTCTTCTCAACGTGGTATTCTCATTCAATAAGTACTCAAAACTATCTTGTGTCATTGTAGCAAACAAAATATTTTCTACCATAATAGCTTCGGGATTTGTTCTAGTGTTGGATGTTATCACCTTCTTAGTAGAAAGTGACACTAGATTCTAAGGATCCTTTGGTAAGTATCTATGGCTATGCTACATGATCCTCTTCTTAAGTTGATCAAATGTTACACTGCATGCATCCATGACTCTATCGGCTGGTGGAGGTGTGATCCCAATTTCCCCGAATGTAAGATGATCACCCATAAGGGGAGGTTCCTCTGAAGTTTTTGGTTCATCATCCATTGGTTGGATGGTATCTTCTACCTCCAACTCTTCTTCTTCAATCTCTTGATTCAGTTGTTCTCCTTTCAATCTTTGTGATGCTTCCTCCTCCTGGGACTGGAAATCTGCATGTGATCCTATGCATCATGGACTTCTTGATATTAATGTATACATGCACATCCTATAAGTTCTGAGCAAACCATCCTGAATTAATGTGTCCTTGATATTTCCTCTTGTGAGCTCAGTATCTTTATCAATGAAGCATTGTGTGTCTACATATATGAAATTTCTGAGATTTCTTTGGAGGCCACTTCACAAGGAGGCATGGCTCCAACAAATGAAGACAAGGTAACAATACTTGTAGCATGAACACCAGTTTCTAGAAGTACACTCATAATGGAAATATTGACTTAAATCGACCTACTTATGCAACAATACTTGTAAATCGTGTACAAAGAGGCATCACATGTAACTAGTTATGAAAATCTATAAACGACAACATAAAATCACTTACATGCATGAGAAAATAGGCATACAAAATAGGAGGGCACACTTCTAAAGAATGAAAGAGTGTAAGGTGTTATTCAGAGCTTTGTAGTGTGCTCATGAACTTAGGCAAGTGAAAGGAAACTTCAAGGCTTCATTGGCACACTCTGAAGGGTTGAAGGGGTGAGATTTTGGGCCTTTAGGCCTTCACAATGCGCTCATACACTTAAGCAGAAAAAGAGGGTGCATTGTCGCACTTCGAAGGGATGAAGGAATGGGTTGACTGACCTTCAAGCCTTCATAATGCTCTCATGTTCTCAAAGGAAAGGATGGTGCACTCATGCACTTCAAAGGGACAAAGGAAGATGCTTTGAGTCTTCATGGTGCACTCATGCACTTAAGGGAGGGAGAATTTCTTCATGGTGAATAATTTCGCTTAAGAGAAAAAATTGGTCACTTGTTCAGCATGCGCATCGGATTAACACTTGAAGCATGAAGATTAAACATAAATGCCAGAAATAGAACTGAAAAACCAAGAAATGATAGCAAGAAAAGGAAGAACGACAGTGAAACCATGAAAGGGGAAGAAATGATTCGACATGCAAAACTTACTTGTAGCATTGGTTGACAAAGAGTTTCTTGATCTCCAGCTATGCACTCAACTCAAATGAGAATTATTATGCAAAATAATGATTAACTAGGTTAATTTAAAATAGTTTACATGCAAAATTGATTCTTTCATGATCGCCACTTGTTGATGACTGAAAGGATTACTTATGGGAAGTTAAGTGGGCTCCTATTTTCTAGGAGTGAACCCACATCCAACAAGATGTTCATGCATGCACCAAGGAAGAGCACATGTCTTTAGCACGAAGGAGTGTGCTCAGGTAAGGCATACTTGCTTAGCATGAAGGAGTGCACTCAAGGAGGGCACACTTCTTCAACCTGAACGAGTGCACTCAAGTTGAGCGTGTGTCTTCACCAACTTGGAGTGCACTTTTTCTTTTTTGTATGAGTTTCTTGCTTGTCTTTTCTCTTTATATGTTTTTGAGTGTTTTTCGAGTGTCTGCATGGCAAGAAGGCAAGTTTCTAAGTCAAGATAAGTGATGATTTCACCCAACCATGGACTAACTAACTCAAGGACTTCTAATGGTTAAGCGATGATACTTATGAAACATTGACTTAGAAGGATGCGACACTAGGTGAAAACACATAAATAGAAGATCAAACAACATGACAACAAAAAGAATCTTGAAATGACAGTTGATGTAGGCTCCAAAGTTGACATAGGCAAAAATTTTGGAGGGTCATTGTCGCAGTGAAAATAGGTCTAGACCCTTATTCAGACTTGTGTATCAAAGGAACATAATTATTTTTTAATGTAATTAAGTCATCTTCTCCTCATGATCATCATGTTGGCCTACCTACCATTCATTTCAGCCTCAAGAACAAATTGAAACTAATATTTATACCCATGCATTCAACCCAGTTTGGAAGGATGAAAATAATGTTTCCATTCTGCAATTACCTAGTGAAGAAAAGGGATACGAGGAAGTCTAAACATGATGGAAAGTCTTAGCGAGAAAGAAGGGCACTTTTCTAAGAAACCGAAATATTTACCATTTTTCCATACAAGTAATCTAAAGTGATGCAGGAACAAACTTATTACAGGGTCAAAGTTTTAGGCAGATGCAAAAGTTGAAGGTATAAGAAGTTGCAGAGGTCGAGGGAATAAATAGTTCGCTATTGTGGAATCCATCAATGAAGAGAACCATAGCAAAGAAAATTTTCTTGCAGAAGTTCGTTGAGGTTTACATTTGCGGCAATTGACTATGATTTGTGGTGGCAAGAGCCGCCATTGCTTGGAGCTCATTGAGGTTCACATTTGCAGCAATCGCCCAGGATCTCTGGTAGCAAAAGTCGTAACTAAAATTGCATCTCTCCTCTTTTCTTGCAAACGCATCGCTCTGTTGAATGGTTGATCTTGGTTTAGGGAGTTCTGGATAAGGTCATGGGGTAGAAACCCTAAATTTGTTTTTGAGATGGCTGCTCTGGAGGGGTTGTCTCCCCTCTGTAGGATGAAGTTGTAGCCTCTTAGGCCCTCATAGCTTTATTCTCCAAAAAAATCCAAAAAACCTAGATTTAAGGAAACAAAATAAAAAATTGTGAAGAAGGTGAAGATTATCCTATTGGTGGCTCTTTCGTAGGGGTTTCGAAGAATTATTCGGGCATATAAGAAATGGTAAAAATAGCAGTTTGGGTCTTAATCCATTGGTGATCTTAGCAATAATGGGTGAAACGTGGAAGTGCTTAAAATAGCTTTTCTAAAAATAGCATTTCGGGATCCCTTCTTATTTTAGTCAGTCCCTGGACTAAACATATGAAGTAAAATTCGAATTTGATATTAACAACAGTTTCAAAATTAATTAATTAATTCATCTTGAGTTAATTAGTTAAGGAAAATCAAACTTGAAGTCTATGTGGGGACATGCAACAGTGTCTCCATTAATTGAGGAATTTAACCTTCAGTTAAAGAGATAAGGATGAGTTGTAATTAGTTGGCTCAGTTAACTGAGTCAAGTCCAGTTAGATTAATTTAACATTTTGTTAAATTAATGAGAGTTCAGTTAGTTAATGCTTGCATGCATGTAACTACTGTATTTTAGATAACTGAGTATTCACTCATGGATAATTCATGCATGTCAGTTCAGTCAGAGACCCACTTGAGATCAGATGGAGGGATAATGTACTATTAGTTGCTAGGATATTTCTTAGTGAATATTCCTTGCATGCAGAAGGAATATTATTCCTTGAGGATTGCAAAGTTGGACTTGAGGTTGCAATGAGTGTGATGAGGCCAATTCACACATGTGATATCATTGGACCCCAATCAAAACTGCGAAAGGAAATAGGAGGCTTGGAGGGCTTGAGGAAGATATATTCTATGTCTATTCAGTCTGTAAGTTGTATTGTTTGATTGCAGAGAGAGCAGGATAGCTTGAGAGCTAATTCTTTTTGTAACTTGAACAAGATTTCCACTTGCATGATAATATAGAGTTGGGATTTTAGGCTGGTGCTTTCCCCAATGATATATCTTTTGTGTTATGGTTGATTAATTCTCATTCTCTGTTATATATGTTCGTGCTTGATGATGCTCATATCTGTTTAAGCTTCGACAAAGTTTATGGTAGAAGTAAATCTAGTATTATGCTTTAGGACATTACATATATCAGGAGATCTACAGTGAAAATTCTGCACTACTTCTCCACAAAACTTTTTTACATTTCATCCATAATTTTAAATGGAAGTGTTAAGTATAATAAGCATGGTAACTACTTGAGTAAGGTGTCATGCTCCTTATTAATAGTATGCATGAGACAATTCCAACAGTATAATCACTAATTGATTTATGAGTTGGCAAGGTTGTTTATAGACTAGAATTGGACAATACAGAAAATAATGCTTACAACTATACTTAGTGACCTTTTACATCCTTTTGTAAAATAACTATGAAAGTTATTGGAATGAACACTAGAGGCATACCATATAAACAAGACTATATTATACAATATCTACTCCAATACGAGTTGGATTACACCATGTCAACCATTGCATTCTATACCAACAATTTGAGTAAAAAATATTTTCACAAATGAGATATAGGTGAGTACAATTTAGCTTAATCATGTCTACAACATGTTGTTGGTAATATCATAACACTAGTGCTCTTGTAAGGGCTCAATCTAGTAATATAATTTACTGAGCTAACATGCCCAACAAATCATTTTAGTTAATGATAGCAGACTATCACTAATAGTATATGTTTATACCCTTTGATTGAAAATGCAAGTGTAGATGATGAATGGGAACCTTGCGAGGAAGGCAACACAATCCCTCATGACACATAAAATAAATGCTTAATTGTAAGATTAATAGCCAAATGTGACCAAGTCGTGTTGATTAGTACATCATTATAACTTTACATTTTCCCTATTTATGAAATGAGGGTTGTTAATTTAAAGACAACCCATCTACCATAAAAAATTAAGGCCGAGCGTTAGAATGATATTATATTCAAAATCAGCACAACATAATAGAATGAAACAATGTGTGTGTCTACATGTTGGAAAGGTGTGGAAAAAGTGAATTAATATTCAAATGTCATGGTGAAATGGCACCTTACTTGTTTATAGCCATCACACATGAATTATACACTTTGATAATGCAACATACGTTATCATTAGAAGCTACAATAGCTGCACGTTGTCACAACTTCATTATGAATTTCAATTGCATAGTAGTTGGTGAAAGTTTAAGCCACTAAAATAAATTAAGGGATCACCACTGTAATTGATACATAGCAAGGGTAATTCATGGAACAGAGTCATAGTGAACCACAACTAGTAAGGAAATTTCCTACTTGAATCAATGTGAGATCATTTTTAGATTCAATCATTCATAGTGCCTAGTGGGCTAAGCTCGGAAAGGTTATTAACCAGCAAGAAGAATTACATTTGGCATGTAGCTTATAATACTACTTTAACTTGATTGATTCATAACTCACAATATCCATTACATCACCCTCTACCATACAAGTAAAGGTCACATTCATTACTGGTGACAATTCTAGGTAATTCACATTCATTGTGATGTTTAATTTTGTGTAAACTAGGTTGATTCTAAAATAAGGTCCCTAAATCTCCTCCCAACCATTGATAGTCTTCCAACAGAGTAGCGGCCACACCCTAGCTTAGGGCTAGACCAGGGATTCCAGAGGAACTTTCCCACCTCTACCCTACCTATAAAAGTAAGCTTAAATCGGGATTCTAGAGGAAATCCTCCTCCACCTATCACCCATTGAAGGAATTCTAGAGATGAAATTTCTCTTCCCTAACCTAATTCAAGGATTCCAGAGATTTTCTCCACCCTTCAAGGAATCCAAATAATTTTTCACTTTGAAATTATAGCTTTAGTACTTGCACCTCACATTGGGAATCCAAATGGGTGCTAAATCTGAGTATTTGGAAACGGAAAAACCAGTGTAGGACTTCACCTAACCTCTATCTCATTTCATGTTGAGGGACTCCAAAGTGTAATTATCCACCCACAATTTAATTTAGAACCCTAGAGAACCAAGCTATAGTTATGCTTAATGGAATACAAAGGGTTCTAAGTTATATTACACTATTATGGAACATGGAAACTATCCCATTTGTTTTCTATCAGAAGTGAATTTCACACTGTTATGGAACATGGAAACTATCCCTATCATTCTCTATCAGAAATGAATGAACAATAGAATGACTACAAACTTCCTTCCCTAGGGATATTAATTCCATCGAAGCAATAATAAACTAGGACATATAATAACCATTCATTAGCATCGTTGAAGGATTATTCCTCACACAGAAAGATTAAGGGTTTCGTTCTCCTTTTGCATATTATGTACAAGTAGCAAAGACAATGCCAAAAATAATATACCTAGCAAGAACTATGCCAAGAATAATACAAGAAATAGAAATTAAAGGCAGGGTTTCATTTATTAGTACATACAAATTTATTGTTATTTACCATGGGTTTTCATTTGATTTTAATGAATTGATACATATCGAGAGAGAATGGATCTAAATCACCTCTGATGCTTTGACTTTTCAAGTCTTGTAGGTCTATCTCATTATCTTCCTAGTCTAAGCACTATGACCAATACGCTTAATTTTGTCCCTCAATTAGTTCTAGTTTTTATGCCTTCCTCACTACATTCCTCCCCCATTTTCTATTGTTCACACCCTACTTTACATTATTTAGGACCTTTCCCCTCTCGTCCAACCCAAATGGACCCCTATCCTTGGTAACCCCGTCACTGGTAATCAGTTTCCTTTCGCCACTTAGTTTCTTGCCATTTAGCCTCCTTGTCCTTTACTTCCCGCCATTTTTCTTGTCCCCAAGGCTAGTTCTAGAACCAATAGAGTGTGATAAGAAAGATTTTTTTTCTTGACCGTGTGTCAGTTACTTCTATAGGTGTATGCATGTGTTCTAAGTTTCATTACTACATGGCTCAACTAGAGAAAGAACAAGAACACACCCTTACTTCATATACTTTTACCAAATTATACTTTACCCAACCTTTCTTTATTTGATATACCCTTCTATTTAAGTTTAGGTAAGAATGTTCAAATGGGAACGTAAGGGTGTTACACATTCCAAATGCAGTCACTATTTTGGTTAAGCTTCCCCAACTTCCACTTTCATGCTAGAGTGATGCTTGTTTGTGTGCAATAAAAAATTGGTTGTGGAAATATTTGGACAGTGTTGAGCCTAAAGGACTTCAGTTTGCATGTGTAAAAATTTGGGTTGAAGTAGATCTGGAGAAAGAGTTTCCCTCATAAATAAATATCACGAAGGGTAAGTAGTTTGATTATTAGATCCTTGACTATGAGTGATCACTCTTTAAATGTATATTATGCCTCGAATATGGCCATTTTACAAGAGACTGTAAGAATTTACATACATGAAAAGGGGTGGATTCAAAAATAAGTCAAGAAGAACAATGGAAAAGAATAAAAGGGCAAGAATAAAGGAAAAATGATAACAACCAAAACCTAGTCTACACTTGGGAGAATCGTGGTATCAATCTCACAAAACCCTTTCAAGATATTGCAGACTCAAGAAGAAAATGGTAGGAAAAGGGATCCATAAGAAGAAGTCGCAAACCTAGATATAATAGAAGGGGAATTAAAACATCTAGAGAATGAAGTAGAAATGGATATCCTAGAACCACAAGAAGGAATTAGATCGGAAGCACCGCAGAACAATATGAAAAAAGAGGTTCTAGAGGAGGAAGAAGTAACCCCAGAAGTGGAGAAGGAGAAAACCCATGAAAAATAATCTGCAAAAGAAATGAATTCAAAGGGAAAGGAGCAACCCCTACCGAGGGCTTAGATGAACAATCAATACTCATTGATTTTAGAACAAGTGGACAACTCCATAAGGAATAAGGGGAAGAAAATGGGAAGCACACCTAAAATACAAAAGGAATAAGAGGCAGACACCATAAAGTATTGACAAGACATGTAAGAAAAAAATGATGATGGATTTTAGAGATGAAAAAAGAATCCAAGAAACAAGAAGTTCCAAAAGAAGACAAGGGAGATACTCTAAGAAGGAACTCAGAGAGGCATAAGTAGAGTTAAACAAAAAACTTGGAATTCAATTTCAAATTGATGATATCTTCCAATTATTTCCTTGCAAACACTCCTCATAATTAATTCAAATAGTGAAAATGGAATGCAAATTCACTTTGATCTTGGGAGTGTTCTAGAAATATTTTAGATGGAATGGGACTCAAATTTTCGTAGCATGTGGCAATTACTTGAGAGGTTAGGTTAAGTCTATGCACTTAATCAAACAAGGATCACTGGTAATCCTAAGAAATATAACGATTATGGGTTGAAGCCAACTTTATTTTAAAATAAATTTCTCATAACCGTTTCTTTGAATTTTTTTTTTTTTTTTTTTTTTTAAATTATATTTAACTAAATTTCTCATAACCGTTTCTTTGAATTTTTTTATTTTTTTTTTAAATTAAATTATATCTTTACTGGAAAATTTTCCAAATAATTCAAAAAAAAATCTTGATTTGAAAGCCTCTTACTCATTACTTTCACGTCAACATTCACACATTTAGGGAATATATTATTTAGTCGATGATAATAAAAGTCAAGATATGCTATAATTTATCATAATTTTTTAAACAATTATATAAAATATCTAATTTACATTTTTTCCAAATTTAATAATAATACCACGGAAGCCCATGGAGTGGGGGCTTGTTGGGGATGAGTGTTCTACTAAGGTACTCGTTTGTAAAGGTCATTGGTTCAAACCTGTGGGTGAGCACATTTGAGGTAACTCTAGTTTACCATGTCCGATATGGTTTGTAACTATAAAACATTAAATTGGTTTTGGTGGTAAATGTGCATGACGAATTTTTCCGGAAATGTCATGATTGTCATTATAAAGGGAATCAAGAAATAAATCATCCACCATATAAAAAGTTTTGTTTTTTGGTTTTTTTTGTTTTGTTTTGCGCTTTTTTTTTTTTTAACTTATTATTATTATTATTATTAATACTCAAATTCAAAGTTTACTTAATCGAAACATCTAGCGATATACCCAACTTAAATTTCATACCCTTGGCATAATTTTTACTAACCCAAATTACTTTTATATCATTGTAAATTATCAACAACAAACCCATTTACAATTTTCAGTCATTCTACTCATGGCCACTCCCTAAGATCCTCGAAACTCTTCCTCAATACCTCCTTTCCTCAATACTTGGAATAATTATTTCTTTACCTTTCATGTGTATCCTCTTAATTACTTGAGAAGAGTCAATTTTTTTTTGCTTGTTGCGCTGAGATTTCATCTATTTTGAACATGAAGTTGACATGTGTCCCTTTTAAAATAAAATAAAAATATTCTTTAAATTAAAAAATAATGTTGGATATAATCAAAATAAAAAACAAATATACATATTTAGATAGTTTTCTTAAAATTATTGTAAAACTTAGTCCCACTCTAATTGTGATTGCTTTGAAGGTTGTTGACATTACAACCCACTTTAAAGGAGATAGGTAAAAATATTCATCTCTCACTCTCATTTATAAATAAAATATCTCCATGTTCAAATGAAATAAGACAATTTTATATGAGCTTTTAAAATTCTTTTAAAATAATTAAAACAAAAAAGTAAATAAAGTTGTTATTATTTATATTTTCATATTTCAATTGGAAATATAAATAAACATTTTTACGCCGTAAGGCGTTTCCCTTTGAAATGAACTTCCCTAAAATCTACCTGTCATCCTGTGTGCCGTTAGATTATGTGTTAGACAATTAGAAGATTGTTAATCATTCGATTAATGGGAGGTAATTGAATGGTTGTTATGAGACTGCACTGGGAAGCTGAAGCGAACAAAATTATTTCACAGAGCAATGGGTGTCCTGTCTCAATTGAGTGGACAACCTGAGAGAACCCAATATCATGTTTTTCCCCGGTGAAAATTTATGTACGCTGAGAAAATCTTCAAGCAGCCTATCCGATGTAGATTTATACATTGTTTTCTAGTGAGATGGATGATAGGATTAGGAAAAATTCCTAGGTTTCTTTCATACGTTTACTGTTTCACTCCACGATTGGCCTCTCACAGACAACTCCAATGCCCTGTGCCAGTGCTTGGGCTATCCTGGCACCGGACCCTCTGTAGCTCTGAATCTTCGCAAAATTATCCACAGAAACCTTAGGATCACTCTGAAAAAAAACTGATGAAATCGAATGGTTGGGTGTTAGGCTGAGTTCCGTAGTAAATGAGTTTCATCGGCCCAAGTTGAAATATGCCACCCGTGGCTGGAATGGATTGAGTTGGTGGACTGTCTGGTGGAAGGGAAGTATTTGAGTCGCAAAGGAGCCAACAAAGGTGAGGCTAATGGTGATCTTGATGTTGCCGATGAGATAAGGCGTAGATTTCTTGGCTCTATGATGGAAATAATGAAGGGAAAATACATGTTAATCTGTTACTTGTGCTCTTTGACTAAAAAATACACGGTGAGAGAAAAATGCATATTATGCTAATTGAGGAATGTTTTTGCTTGTCGAACTTATAGTATTGAATTTAAAACACCAACACTTTACAACAATGAACTAACAATATTCATGATGAAAATAGCAATATGGAAGATTTATCTGCATAATGGAAAAGGAAATATGGGATATTCCAATGACGCAAGGCATTTTTTAAAATGTGGATGTGACAAAAGGTTGTTGTGGAAGGCGTTGTTTATATATGGGAAATTTCTTGATCATTGTGTATAATCCTAATGTTGATAGATATGTCCACTAAGTGGTTCTAGTTAATGGGGCATTGATTTGAGCGTTCAATATATTTTTATTCTTTATCAAAGTATTCTTTTGTTGTATTTGTGTTCTTTAATTTATGCCTTACGGCGTTTCCTTTGCAACATCTGGTGCAAATGCTAGTTATATCCGCTTTAACTAATTTAATTTGATATCGACTTCAGGAAAAAGCATAAACATATATGTCTATATTCCAAATCTCTTGGGGTGCAAACCACTTTTTGGAGTGAAAAGGGATTTGATCCTACTTGGTACTTGGTAGATCCTGAGTTAAAATATATCTAGTTTGGTATGATATAAATTTCATATCTTTATATATAAAAGTATTCTCATTTTTAATTGTATTAAAACCTTGATTTAATTTCTATGGATTACTTAAGGGTTAGCCGGATTGGTCGAGTTCCTGTCGTTAAAATACCTCTCTAATGGGAGGTCACGAGGTCAATTATTTTTTATGCCATTGGAGTTACTCTTTGTTAATAAGTCCACGTAATGTGATCCCTTTGAGTGGATCTTCCCAAATATTTTCTTGGGAAAATTTCTCTATGGAATATCTATGAAATATTTTTAGTAGTAGTGAGGGTAGAGGGTTTAGATATATCTCAAAAGTATGACTTTTTTCTTTTATATTTAATTAAAAAATATTATAAATTAAATTAAAATAAAATATTTGTATTGTAGTCTGCTTGGAGTAGCTCAAGTGACGATTACCATGGAATGAAGTCTCACTAAACCAAAGATCTTGGGTTTGAATCGTGTGCTACCCTCCGCGGTAGCGAGGTGAATAATGGACATGTAAACTCGAAAATCGGAGAGTCCTACCAAGCTTACAAAAAAATTTGTATTATAAATTTATTGTAACTATTAAGTTTTATGTCCTTATTAATTAAATATAAACACTGTTACAAAATCATTATTATCCATTGCCAAGGCAAGACTCTAGCAATTGATTTCCCTGTTGACCATTACTAGTTTAGCATTGACCAATTCAACTTATAATATTTAACTTTGAAAAATAAATATTTATTTTTCAATATTAATAAAAGAAATATTTTTCAAACATTTGATTTGACCATTTCCATGTGATAACTACATCATATATTTTATGCTACAGTTTATGATAAATAAATATACTTATTATGAGCCATTTCCCACCACTATTTATGTTTTCCTCAACACTTTTGTAGGAATAAAATTGTAAATGATAGACTTACTAGTGGTTACTAACCACAAAAATTTATGCAAGTCCTTATGCCTAGTAATCAATTAATTTATCCATTTCACATCTCAATTTATTAGCTCCTTCCAAAGCAAGATTACAAGATCCTAGATTATATGGTCACAACATTTGTTTTAATTTATATGGTAAAATGGATCTTAGTTTATAGGTGCTATTTACATGTTTTATATTTTAATGTGATATGTATATTATGATATTCTTTTATCTAAAAAATTGTTCGGAAATAAAATTACAACACAACAAATTAAATTTTATTATTTTGAACTTCTTATTATTAATTAGACCAACATTGGAATGTTTACACTCAATCCTTTTTTTTTTTTTAATTGAGTCAACACCTAAATGTTAATTGTTTACCACTACCCTAAGTCCATCTTAACTCCAAATCTACCAAGCATCAAGAGGGATCAAATATCTTGAGATGTAAATCTCTTTTATAGTGAAAATAAATTTGATCCCTCTTGACAATTGGTGGATCTAGAGATAAGATGGATCTAGGTTGGTTTAATTTCCCCCTTTAAATAGACATTATTCCACATGAATACAATGGGTCAATACCATGGGTCATTTTTATTTTTATTTTATTTTTATAGGATTATTTTTATTTTATTTTGTCAGAGTTAAAATGTTTACATTACATTAAATTAATCTTTTTATTTTTAAGTAATTTAATTGAGTCAAAATATTTATAGGACAAGACATTGCAACATCTCTTCCATATTGGGATGGCGAACGCCTCTCGACGCAAATATTTACACCACCACAATATCACCCCCATATTGGACCGACATCTAATTTTTCTGACAATCAAGAATTATTGACATACGTAATTACTTACTTACATTACGCCTGTGCATCTCCCCCATATTGGGTTGTAGAGCGCCTCTCGATGCAATGAACCAAAATAAATATTGCAATGTGCAAAGAGAAGAGGTAAATGAGAGTAAAAAGATTGAAAGTAATATCGAAATGTATTTAAAAAAATATTAATAGAAAAAAATATTTAATGTGGATAATGTAATCCATAAATAAAATATCTCAATGCTCATGTTAAATAAATTATTTAAATGACAACAATTTACATATGGTATATGGTTTAAAATAAATATAAAATAAATAATAATAATAAATAATAAAATGTCTATATATTATATAAAATAATTGAAAAATTAAATTCTTATTGTTATGGCATTTCAATTATCATTATTTTACATTTTGACTGCTTTATTAAGGGCTAATTTTGAATGGAGCAATTTTTTCTTGGAATTGCATGTTTAAGCTATTTTATTCTATGTATTCAGGGTATTTTCAAGGGATTGACTCCATGTGAGGTAGAGAGAGATGCAATATTTGAAGGTGCAACTTTTTAAAAATTTTCACTTTATCTTAACCATCATCTATCAAGTCCCTGGAGGGATGCAATATTTGGAGGTACAACTTTTTAAAGTTTTGCATTATAGAAAGGGTTTGCACCTCAAGAGATTTAATCCCTCTCGACTATTGCTAGATCCGTGGTAAGGATGGATTTATACAAGCGTTAGAGGAATTCATGGGTTATTTTATAAAACCAAGGTTTTTTTTTACAATTTCCTCTTTTCCAAATAATTTCCATACTTCATAACTGTGGGTGGTTGGGTTCTCAACTATTTATCTATGACTCAATGACTGAGTTTTGTGGAATGGAAAGAGAGGGAAATAAGTCCAAATTGGTGTTTTGGGCAATACATGTTTTCAATGAAAGCCCCCTAAGGGAAGCTCAATTGGAAATGGTCGTGAAAATGAAGTATTATATACCATGAGATTCCAACTTCAAATCCCCCTAGTTTACCATGGGCCATGTGTTGGGGGTGACATGGTTCACTTAGGGGTTATAGTGGTAGCAATTAGAATCAACCTCATGTCACACAAGTATGGGACTGACCCAATTATCAATTCCTTTAGTAAAAAGAAAAAAATATTGGCTATCAGTGAAGGTTATTTATGTAGTAGGAATGATTATCCCCCTCAACCTCATCACCAATTTTCAATCATGGTATCATGGGCAGTACAATTTCTCTAGCCTTTAATATGTTATTCAATGTTTTTTTCATTAATTAAACAAACATTAGAGAAATTTTGAGGTAAAAAATGGGCCTCAAAACAAAAATGTACAACCAAAATCAGCTTTATAAGAACCATTAAGATTCAAGATGATGATGTCAACCATGGGGGATGATTCACCATTTTTGGAGTAAAAAAATAAACATATTAAAAAATAAAAATAATAAGAATTTATTTTTTCAACTCATATTTTCAACTTGTCTCCCTACAGTTTTACTCAAATTTTGAGAAAGAGCACTCATTAGATGAAGAATTTAATTCCTCATCCAAGGAATACCCATGTTACACACTTTCGATGGACCCTGCGACTTGGAAAATGAGAAATACATTAAAAATGTGATTGCGATCACATTTTTTTAATGTATTTCTTATTTTCCATGTAGCAAAGTCCATCGAAAGTATGCAACATGGGTACTCCTTAGATTTAGAATTAAATTATGCATCCAATTAGTGCTCTCACTCAAAATGTGAGAAAAACCATAGGGAGATAAGTTGAAAATACGAGTTGAAAAAATAGTTTTTTCTTTTTTCCTTCTAAAATTTGATGATTTATTCTAATCTTATTTTATTATTTCCACTATTATTTTATAATATTCCTTAGGAGGCTCATTTTAGACCTCAAAATATCTCTGATGATGCATGTGGATTGTTTTTAATTATCTATTCTAGTGTTAAAATTGACATAATGTCTTTTCCAAGAATATGGAAACATTGAGACACTAAGACATAATTGTATTTACAAATTAGGGAAAATGGTGTTACAAAGGAAATCTCTTCTAATATAAGGAATAAAGAAGAAGAAATGATAATTAAAATAGAAATGGAAAAATATTCATATGATGTATGTCATTCATTTTGGTTTGATGTCTTATGTATGTAGGGCTTTCTAGATCCCTTTAATCATTGGCTAAAATCTCGCATTGACTTCCCATTGCTAGTTTCATTGGTGAGTGGTCGACTCATGTCTTTCTATAAAGAAAAAATAGAATTTGACAAGATTGTACACTATTGCATTTTCTCTATATAATTCTTGTAGTATCCTTAAAAGCAAAACATCTAGACCAAGAGAGAGCATCTAGAAACATTCAAGAAGTCCTTGTTATTAATGGATTTAAATAAATAATCACTCACAATTTACAAATGATACACTTCTCATAGGGAAGCTTCAACCATAATTGTTGAGTGATTTAAGAATATGTTGAATAGTTTCATGAGCATGGGAGGGTAAACTAAGGAGGAATTATTAGTGAAACACATCCCTTCTTAGATGCAATCAATAGTAATAATATTATATTTCCCTTTTGTTTTAAAGTAAGAGATGTTATATTGGTTGGGAATTCCTATTACTTTGAGAAACCCTAAAGATTTGGATTGACAACATATAACTCAAAAAATTAAAAATGAGGTGCAACAACAAAGCTCTCGGTGGCTAAATCCACTTGGTAGAGTTATTTTGGTTAAATTGCTATTATCATCCCAACTAATAGGGTATTATAACCTCCCTACTTTAAGTTACTTAGAATTTATTCAATTAGTATATGCATATATGCTCTTTGAATAAGGTCCATTAGACAGTGGTGGATATTTATTTAATATAAAAGAGTCAACTTGGTCAATCCCACTAGGTAATTGGTACACATTAGTGATAATACTATAACTAGTAAGGTTTTTTCTATTGAAAATGTATTTAAAAGCAATAGGAGGGTATGGAATATTTGTCTTGTGTTTTTGTATTTCGAGCATTGCTTGGTGAAAGGTTTCCCACCTTAAGAGGAAAGTATAGATTGTTTCCTTCTTTGAATTATCCTTTGTTTTAAGGAACTTTGTACATGTTAGAAACCCTTGGTTTTCGACCTGCCTAAAGGGAAACTAAACCAGGGGTTTAGGTTTTGATTCTTGAGGTTATGGATCTCTCTCCTAACCATATCATTTGTTAAACAAAAAGAGTAGTACAAAAGTTGATTGAACCGATACATAGACTAACAAGAACTTAAAGAAAAAATATGACATTGCATATAATCTATTAATATGAGTTGTCCTACTTGGGGGTCTGCTGCAGGAAAATTTTAGGTGCTAATATTCACAGGTGGGCTAATTTTCCATCTTTTTTTCCAAAAAAAAAGGTTCACCAATTTTCCATATTTTTCTAAAAATTGTTTGCCCAATTTTTATAGTATAAATCGCTTTACCTTTAAAATCACCCAAATTTTACAAAAAATATAAAAAAATATCTTTAAAATTTAAATAATTTTACAAAAATATCATCAAATATTCTACAATTACCATATTAGGGACTAGTAAGATTCGCGAGGGTTTTTAAATTTTATGATTAATTTCCATAAAAATTTCCCTGGTCTGCTGGGGAACAACTTCATTCCTAGGAAAAGGGTTGTTTGTAACAACCCTGGTGAAAACTCCATGTAATAAAAGTTAATAAAGGAAAAATAATAACCACGATTAATGGGATACTTATTCCAAGATGAATGTTGGGTAAAAACATAGTGATGGGGATCACTAGTGATTGATTAATGGCTAAGGAAATTGGCAAAGGCAATGGCAAAGGATTTGGAAAGGAAAAATGGCAGTTTGGCACATTATTTATGAAAACAATGGAAATTAGGAGAAAACGAAGGTGAAATGTCACAAGTTGCATGTAAGGAGGAAAGTGAAGGAAACTAATGGAAAATGAAGAAAACAAAGGCCTCATTAATTAAAAGGCTTCTGAGGATTAGTTCACAGACTTTTGTTAGTTCATTTTTAGAGCTCTTTCTCTATTCTCTCTCTCTCATACTCTTGGACACTTAGAGTTTCTTGGAGCACTCTTGGAAGAGTGTGGCAAACTTAGAGTTTTAGATCAAGAAGGAAAAGGAAGAGCAGGAAATCACAAGAGGACATTGAGATCAACAACTACAATGAGTTTTTCTTGTAGATACCGAGTTGCATGTATGTTTTCCTCACAAGTTTTGGCATGCATGGAATATGCATGTGGTTTCTTGGTTATGATTTTTCATTGATAGTGGATATGCCTAGCCTTTCCATTTCCTAGACAGGCATGGTGTTGAGGGTTCATTTATTTGTTTTTCTGGTTGGATCTCATGTTTCCTTTAGTTTGGTTTGAGTTACTAGTTCCTGGAAGCCCTGTTTGGAGAATTCTCTAGAAGCCCTGTAACAATTTGGGTTGAGTTACTGGTCCTGGAAGCCTTGGTTGGATAAACACTGTAGAAGCCCTTGGTGGGTTGAGTTACTAGTCCTGGAAGCCCTGGTTAGACAAACGCTCTAGAAGCCCGACAACATCTATGGTTTGAGTTACTACTCCTGGAAGCCTTAGTTGGAACAAACGCTTTGGAGCCCTGGAAGGTTTGGGTAGAGACCAATCTGGTGATGGTTTGTGATGTCTCACCATGAGGTGGAATCACTGTTTGATGGGTTGAGGAAGTTTTTCCTCTGGAAGCCTTGGTTTAATTTTGATGGATTGTTTGATGACATCCCACATTCATGCTTGAAATGTGGCATGAGGGTTACTGGCTGAAGAGAGATTTGTCTCATCCATGTCTATGGTCAGGTGGTTCATGGAAGTCCCATGCCTGGTTGTCCTTTGCATCATCAAACTAAGGTTATTTCTCCTTTTTAATTCATGAGTATGATATTGGTTTATATGTGGATGATATGGTTGTTGTTTCCTTGGTATTTATGTTGTTATTATGTTGGTTATGAAAATGTATTAAGACAGTGGCTATGTGTGGATCTCATCAAGTTTTTACGTGTAAATGAATGAACAATGTATCTATGAACTAATAGAGGAAATTGCAGCTAACGTGTTGGGGCATCAATTCTTATTGGTGATTCTCAGAAAAGTATGAGACCCATATACTCAGTTCTATTATTAAGGCCTATAGATTACATGCTTGTGGCATGTTTGATGAAATGCTTGTCGTGGCTAGTAGGGGTCCAGTCTAGTCCTTGTTGATGTTTTTGTAGATGTATCCTTGTTCCACTGTGAACTGTCATTTCTGAAGGTATCATTGAGTTCTGGGCAGTGACATAGGCTTTGGGCCTGAAAGAGTGGCACAAATCTTGAAGTCACTGGCACAACATTGGGAAGAAAAATCCCCTGACACTCGCTTTCCCTTGCCGTGAGAGCATTTGGACCGTCTTGGATGCATGTTTGTCGATATCAAGGGAGCATACAGGGGTTTGATGTACTAAAAATTCAGTGGGACTCAAGGGATGGTTATCTTAGTGGTTGGGATGGCTCCCAGGGGTTTTGTTGCTAATGTGGAAGGTTTGTGTGATGTGTTCTGCTTGGTTCCTCTTCCTGAACTAACACATGGGGAGTTGAATCATATCATAGTAACTTATCGTCACATGTTTATCGAGGTTGACTGGTTACTTGGGTAGATGTTGGAGGAGGGTGTTACAAAGTGGTATTAGATCATGGTTCAACCCTCAGACAGGATGGGTTGTGTGTTGGTCATGCATTCAAGTCGGTTGGATATGTGTTTCCTGTGTTGTAAGACCATGTATTTGTTGCATTTGTATGGTATGGGTTATGGTTTCAATTTGGCCTCCATGGGAAGTTGATGGTGTTGCTATGAGTGTGTCGTCATGAGTGTATGGTTGATTATGCATTATTTATTCACATTAGTATTCACATGTGGTCAAGTGTACAATGGTGTGGTGGTTATTGTCATGCATGAGGTCATAGTAAGTGTAGTTGATATGGCCATCCATTGATGACTGGACTCTAGCTAGAATGTTGGTTATATGCTTATATGGTTATGTGTTATATTTCTATATGTTGTCATGATTATGTTATACATGTATTACACTAATTTGTTGATCTTGCAGACGACGTATCCTCCCTAAATTATGCTAAGGTATGTTGGCTCATTGTGATTTGGTTTAGCTGACATGATATACCTTGCCGGACGAATGTTGAATATGAATAACAAGATGGTAGAATACAGTTCCCAAGACTCTCCCTATGGATCAAATGAGCAGTGTGGTGTTGGGAACTCTTCTGATTTGAAATGCACACTAAGAATTTTACAGGTAGAAATAAGGAGTTGTAAGGCAGACAATTACAAAATCATATAGGCACAAGAGAAACAAGCAGAGGTAAATGTAGTGATACTTCAAAATTTGTCAAAATTGAAGTGATATGGACCACTTCGAATCAGCCGTGAGAAGGAGGACAAAACTAATGGGGCATATGGTAATAGGTCTCCCGGTGGGTACATGTCATATAGAGATGGCATGATCATAGATGGCGGTTTTTGGACACTTGGGATAGGATAGGTGATAGACACAGGTACTATTCTAGTTCTAATTCTGACAAGCATTTTGATCAACATCGTTATCATCCTTATAGGAGGAGTGACAGGGGATATTTGTCAGATTATTTTAAGAAAGAAAAGACACCTACCTTTGATGGAGATATGAAAGAATCACAAGATGCAGAGGCATGGTTGCTTGGTATGAGGAATTTCTTCAGGTTGCATGATTATTCAAAGAACTTGAAAGCCAAAATAGCTACATTCAGTATAAAAAGTAAATCAAATAATTGGTGGCAAGATGTAAAGAACGTTAGAGATATTGATGAAGAGGAGTCAACTTGGAGTGAATTCGAGAGACTATTCAAGAAGAAGAACCTATCAGAGAGGTACTATGATGGCAGGGAAAAATAATTCTATGAGCTAAAGATGGGATCGATGACAAATGAGGAGTACACTAGAAAATTTCTGGAGTTGTTGAGGTATGTGCCTTACCTCAAGGAGGAGAAGGCTAAGATTTAGAGATTAATTAGTGGATTACCGATTGAATTCAAAGATAGGATTGAGTTTGATGAGCCTAGATCATTGGAGGAGGCCACCGGAAAGCTAAAGCGTTCCTATGAGAAATAAAAACGCAGATTTGAAACTAAGTTGTACTAGAAAGGTAACGCAAAGAACAAAGGAAAATCGGACAAGAAGCGAGAAATACCCCAGGATACAGGTAATAAAGAGAATTCACACCATCTAAGAGTTTCAATGCATCTGAAAAAGGATAGGGACTTTGATCTGAGGAGCAAAATAAGGATGAAGGTTGGAAGCATTTGCAGTGTTGTATTTGTGGAGGAGAGAATCATAGGAAAGATTGTCCACAACATTAGGGTGGTAGACCACATATCTACAATGCTCAGGAGGCACAGACAGTGGAAGATGTTGGGAACAATATTATTAGGATCTATGCAATGCTAGATAATGGACAGGAAGATCACCAAGCGTTTATTATCGAGATGGATGGTAATATTTGTGATCAATTTGTTTATATTTTGGTTGGCCTTGGATCTAATTATAGTTATGATAATCCTGACCTGGTGGATTAGTTTGTTTTGAATAAAGAAGTTCATGCAAAGTCTTGGTTAGTGCAGTTGGATATAGGTACCGAGAAGATATTTCGTCATTGGGTAAGAGCTTGTGCATTTGATTTTAATGGTATGCCTACTTCAACACATTTGAATGTATTGTCGTTGGGATCATACAATATGTTGTTGGGCATGGATTGGTTGTACCTTCTCATAACCAAGGTGGATTGTTACGACAAATCCATTGATTGCTTGGATGACAATGGGGAACAAAGAGTCTTGCGGGGTAAGAAAAAAGAAACATCAGTTAGAATGGTGAGAGCTATGCAGGCCAAGCATAGTTGCAGGAAAGGGTGTGTGTTATTTGCAATGCACATTTCTAGTGACAAAGGTAAGGAAGTTGAGGATGCAGATGTTTTGATAACATATTGAGTTCTACAATAGTTTTAGGATGTATTTTATGTAGATATTTTAGAGTTTCCACATCACAAGGAAGTAGACTTTTCTATTTAGTTGGTGCCAGGGGCATATCCGACATCAAAGGCACCTTACAGGATGAGTACACCCGAGTTGGTGGAGTTGAATCTAAAATTGAAGGAAATGTTGGACAAGGGATACATTAGGCCAAGTGTATCACCGTGGGGCACACTGGTACTATTTGTGAAGAAGAAGAATGGTACTCTTAGGTTGTACATTGATTACAGGTAGTTAAACAAAGTTACCATCAATAATAGGTATCTGTTACCGATGATTGATGACTTGTTCGATTAGTTGGAGGGAGAAACAATATTCTCGAAGATTGATTTGAGATCCAAATATCATTAGGTATGCATTAAAGAAGAGGACATATACAAGACAGCTTTCCTGACCAGGTACAAACATTATGAGTTTGTTGTAGTTCCATTTTGTTTAACTAATGCTCCAACAACCTTTATGTGATTGATGAATAGTGTGTTGCATCTATATTTGGACAAGTTTTTTTTTTTTTTTTCATTGATGATATATTGGTATATTCTAAAATGAAGAAGAGCATGTCGTGCATTTAGCTATAATGTTGAGATTGTTGAGAGAGCATCATTTGTATGCTAAGCTCAACAAGTGCAGTTTCTTTCAGACTGAGGTACACTACTTGAGTCATGTGGTTTCGAAGGATGGCATAATAGTGGACCCAAAAAAGGTAAGAGATATCATGGAGTGGGCAACTCCTAGGAATGTGGATAAGGTGAGATCTTTCATGGGGTTAGCAAGTTATTATGGGAGGTTCATGAGGATCTTCTCACAGATTACTTATCCTATCACATCATTGCAGAGGAAAGGTAATAAGTTTGAATGGACAGAGGAGTGTGCAACCAGTTTTGAGCAGCTCAAGTAGTTGTTGATAAATGCACTAGTGTTAAAGACTGGAGATCTGGATAGAGAGTTTGTAGTATGTGCAGATGCTAGCAAGAGAGGACTTGTTGGAGTCCTTATGCAGGATGGATAGGTGGTATGATATGAGTCACAAAAAACTGGATGAGCACAACAAAACTACCTGTCACATTATCTTGAGTTGGCAACGGTCATACATGCATTGAATATGTGGAGGCACTATCTTCTTGGTAGGAGGTTTGTATTGATGAGTGATCACAGTGGTTTATGATATCTATTTTACCAACTGAATCTAAATGGTAGGTAGGCTCGGTATTTGTCCATGATCAGTGAGTTTGACTTTAATATTGGGTATATCAAAGGTAAAGAGAACAAGGTGGTAGATTCTCTTAGCATGAGGATACATGTAAATCACATAGTAGCTATGTGATCCTATGGAACAGATTTATAGGATAGGATCTTGGAGGCAAGTCAACAAGATGACAGGTATATGGAGATTGTGCACATGTTGTAGCAGAGTACAGGTAGTGGTATAGGTATAGGTATAGTTAGTGGTACATGTACAAGTACAAGTAGTGGTATGTGTACATGTACATGTAGTGGTACATGTACATGTACAGATCCTAGTGCATAAGATGTGGACTATTGTCTCACAAAAGATGGATTGGTTAGATTTAGGGATACGATACATGTTCCAAATAGCAATGAGCTTAAGAAGGTTACCTTAAGGGAGTTTCATGTGAAACAATATTTAGGTCGCCCAGGTTATCAAAAGATGCTGATGGCAATGAAGAAATTCTATTATTGGCCAAATTTGAAAAGAGACGTAGTAGAGTTTGTGGCTAGGTGCTTGGATTGTCAGCAAGTGAAGGAAGAGTGCAAACATCCAGGTAGACTACTACAGTTGATTCTGATTCTAGAGTGCAAATGGGAGGTAATTTCCATGAATTTTATCACAAGTTTTTCGAGGACAGTGAGACAACAGGATTCCATCGTGGTAGTGGTGGACATGTTGACAAAGGTAGCACACTTCATTCTAGTGAAATCTACATTCTCAACACGTGATGTAGCATAGGTCTTCATCAGGGACATGGTTAGATTGCATGGAGTTCTGAAGAAGATTGTGTCAAAAAGGGATCCAAATTTCACTTCCAAGTTTTGGAAGGAGTTATTTGCAGGTTTGGGCACAGAGTTGTCCTTTAGTACACCT
Source organism: Pinus taeda (assembly GCA_000404065.3). Taxonomy (NCBI): domain Eukaryota; kingdom Viridiplantae; phylum Streptophyta; class Pinopsida; order Pinales; family Pinaceae; genus Pinus; species Pinus taeda. The sequence goes on from APFE031205054.1 coordinate 110,823, forward strand.
TATCTTCTGCAAACAAATGGATAGACAGAGAGGGGAAACATGACATTGGAGGATATGTTGAGGATGTATGTGATGCATCAAAAACAGAAGTGGGAAGAGTACCTTCCACTCATAGGGTCCACTTACAATAATGGGTAATAGGAGTCACTGAGGATGAGTCTGTTTGAGGCATTGTATGGGAAAGTTGTAATACTCCCGTCAGTTGGAGTGATCTAGTTAATAGGGTGTTGATAGGACTAGACATGTTGGTAGACATGGAGCAAGAAATGTAGGTATTCAAGAAGAATTTGAAAGAAGAACATGATAAACAGAAGAGATATGCAAATTAGAATAGGTTGTTCAAGGAGTTCCAGGTTGGGGAACATGTTTACTTGTGCATCAAACCAAAGAAGAGCTCCTTGTGGATTCGATCATGCACCAAGCTAGCACCTCAGTTTTGTAGACCTTTCATGATTATCAAGAGGATTGGGCCAGTATTGTATCAACTTTCATTGCCTCTGACAGTGAAAGTCCATGATGTTTTCCATGTGTTAGTGATCATGTGATTGACTGATCTATATTGCAGGTGGAGCTAGAAGGAGAATTCAAATTGGAATCATAATGCATTTTGTAGAGAAAGATGCTCATGCTCTAGAACTCAGAAATCAACCAGGTTAAAGTGTAATGGAAGAACCTTGAGGCCAATGAAGATACATAGGAGATGGTGGATCAGATGCGGGTTATGTATCCTTCCTTATTTGTTGGTTGAGTAGATGCTTTGGTATATGTCTTTGGTATGTGTTTTTGGTACATGTTTTGATGATGTTTGGCATATGCACATATTCATATGGATGTAAATATCAGAATGAGCTATGTTATAAATCTCCAAAAAATGGTATGGGTGTCATGTCAATGTTTTTATACTTATTATGTTATCATGTCAATTTGCTTCAAAGTAGGATAATCATTGTAAATACTACAACGAGCTAAGTTATAAAGCTCCATGGGTAGTATGTTTTTCTTACAATAGCCTTGTTGCTTATAGGTTTGTTGAACATCAAGGACAGTGTTTCCCCCATGGAGGAGGGTTCTGTAACAACCCTGGTGAAAATTCCCTGTAATAAAAGTTAATAAAGGAAAAATAATAACCACGGTTCATGGGAAACTTATTCCAAACTAAATGTTGGGTAGAAACATAGTGATTAAGATCACTGGTGTTGATTAATGGCTAACGGAATTGCCAAAGGAAATGGAAAAGGCTTTGGAAAGACAAAATGGAATTTTGGGACATTTATTTATAAAAATAATGGAAATTAGGAGAAAAGGAAGGTGAAACGTCATAGGTTGCATGTGAGGAGGAAAATGAAGGAAAATAATAAAAAATGAAGAAAAATAGAGGCCTTATTAATAAAAAGGCTTTTGAGAATCATTTCACAAACTTTTGTTAGTTTAGAGCTCTCTCTCTATTCTCTCTCTCTCATACTCTTGGATAAAAATTTTCTTGGAGCACTCTTGGAGGAGTGTGGCATACTTGGAATTTTGCAGCAGGAAGGAAAAGGAAGAGCGGGAAATCGCAAGAGGACATCAGGATCAATAGCTACACCAGGTTTTTCTTGCAAGTATCGAGTTGCATGTATGTTATCCTCACTATTTTTTGCATGCATGGCATATGCATGTTGATGAGCCTAGGTATTGCAGCAAGAATGCTGCAACTCCCAGGGCTACCAGCTTTACTTATCAACCCAGGGTTCATACAAACTTATAGGTGACTATGCTATATACACAAGTAGAATTGAAGGTACTACCTATTTCACTGCTCATCTGGAAAGAGACCCCATGGTTCCAAGCCAGACTTCTATAGGGTCAGAAGAAGCTTGATTTTGATGGAAGGAGAGCAAATATATTCTAAGGCAGAGCTACTACACTACAGAAATTAAGAAAACAACATGCAATCCTAAATCACACCATAATCTAATTAACCATGGAAGTAGCTAGACTAAGCAGAATTGCTAAACAAAACCAATCTAATGCTAACTATCTAAGTTGCAGAAGTAAAAGAGCATAAAATTATCCTAAGGTGCAAGCAAAGGAAACTAAGCTAAGTCTGTGGTTAAGCAGAAAAACGGTCGGAGATCAAAATTGGCCAAAGGAGGACGTGAGGGAGCAACAACACATAAGAACCATTGGATCAGGTGGGTGAAATGAAATCGAACAGTTCAGATTAGATTGGAGGAGGGTATGTAGATAAATGGGTGAATAGGGTGAACTAACAGGATGAACGGCTGAGATTATATCGCACAGGTAGAGTTAGGAGATGGAAAAATATGATTAATTAGCAAATGGATGGCGGAGATTGGCCAAGCCAGTTGGTGATCAGGTGAAGCGACAGCCATCGGATTAGACGAGGAAAATCGGCGGTGGGAGTTTAAGGCGATAAAGTGATTGGGTGATGTGATGGCTGTCAGGTCAGGAGATAGAACGAAAGTGGAGATGGGAGTGCATATAGGAATGTGCAGAAATGGGGGAGCGGGTTTAGAGGGCGGTGTTGGGCACCAAATTGGCCTATCTTTTCCTTGCATTTCCACTACTCTTTTCATCCCTTTTTGTATTCATTCGCATACATTTACTATGTAAAACTATGAGGTAATTCCCATTTTATCATCTCTTGGGATATTTAATTAATAAAGTAGAGTCATGAGGGTTTTATGTATGTGAACCACTAAAACATGTTATGACCGTAGATTATGGAGTGTAGGTGTTGACCGCACAACATATCGCAGCACTTCCATGATTCACAACAACTGATCGACTACGACAAAACAACATAATTGATTTGCAGTTGTTCTAAACCCAATTTAGATCATTCCTGTCCTTGCTCTCTCAGCGCTAGTGCTGTGTTTCACTGATGTATATCTTTGGGCATATAGTTGCCAGGTTTTGGGGAGAGATGTTATTCCCCTTTGTACTATGTAAAATATGGGTCATTCCTATATCAGGGGTTAGCCAGACCCTACATTGTATTGTAACAACATTGTTCAGATTAATAAAATACAACACTTTTTGCTTATTTATTTTTCACTATGAGTAATGCAGCCCTGATCAGAGTGTTGGGCCCACTCTTCTGATCAGGTGTTGCTTGTTTCCTTGTTATGTGTGTATTGTTTATTTTTGTGTTTATTTCTTGATTGTTGTTGCAGATTCTTTAGATCACTATGAATACCTTTTTAAGTTCTGCAGTTGAGTTTCTATTTCCATTTCAGCAATGCTTTGATTTGGTAATCACGAACCCTTGGTCAATGACATCTTGTAACCTTGCCCCTGCATATACCTTGTGTATTGCCTTGAAAAGAATATGCACCTGGATTGATACATTAATGTAGGAAAATGGGTGAATAAATTGTTCATACCTGGATGCCAACATTTTGGCACCATTGTTGGGGAGGCTAACAAGGTGCAAGACATGATCTATATCAACCAGCGGGTCAGTATCGCATCTTGGGTAGAGAACGTGCTTTCTCACTCTGTTCCAGGTCCTGAGCATAGGTATTTTGTTTGTTTTGTGCTTTTATTGTTTTCATATTTTAATTAGGGTCAATATCTTGCCCTGGGGAGGGAGAATTCCTTTGACGCCCTGCTTTAGGCCTTGAGCTTAGATTTCCCTAGCATTTTTGTTGTTTTGGTTTTGAGAAACCAAATCTCTCGCCCTAGGGAGGGGGGTTCCTCTAACACCCTACTTCAGGTCTTGAAGTGTTAGGTTTTCTTGTGTGTGTCATTTTTCCTTATCGGGTTTCTTGTCCCAAGGAGGGAGGAGTCCTTTTACGCCCTACTCTAGGCCCTGAACCCTAGGTTTCTATTTTCTTTTCTTTTTTTGTTAGTTGTTCTCTTTTCAACGTGATCTCTCATCCTAGGGAGGGAATGGTCTTTTGATTCCCTACTCTAGGTCTTGAGAACTGTGGTTTGGTAGCAACATCTTTCATCACACCAACTTGTATGAACAAGGAACCAAATAAAAGGGGCAGAGGGATAACCCCAAAGAAGGGAGGACAAGATTTGGGAAGGAATACTTATATCCAACAAATCATTGCAAAAGATGAATCAGAGGCATCCTCCCATGCAATCATGAGCCCAGTTGCGCGGACAAGATCTGAGGGACAATCTGTAGATCAAACAGTGTTGTCCACAACATCCCCTGCTGATTTGATACAACAGGCCCTTCTAGTAGCCAGAGAGACAAGCAACAATACGCTTCATAAAGGGGTACCGTTGCTTGTAACAGAAGAAGAAGAAGTTGCAAGTAAAGCACCCAAGGGAACAGTCCATCCCAATAGGGAAGAAGAAGTTATAGAGAGGAGATCTAAAGGGTCAAGCCACTATGACAAGGAGGAATAAATTGTAGAGACACTTCTATCACCGAAGGATAGAGGGAGTGTTGTGAAGGAAACTCAAACCCCTGTGGTAAAAGCCCTTCAGGTGGAGCCTGTTGAAATCCCCAGTGTGTATTGGAGGATATTCATGGCACCTACAACCTCTACTATTGACTTCCCAATTGGGGATCTTAGGACTGGCACACCAACAAATCCCATTCCTTTAACAACTTTACCCAATTTCCACGGGCTTACCTCAGAAGACCCCAACATGTTTTTGTTTGAATTTGACATTGTGTGTCGAGGATACGATTATATAACATATGGTCATAAATTGAAAATCTTCCCTGCTACACTAAAAGGGACAGCCCTGCTGTGGTTTATGGGTCTTGGGGGAAGGTCTATCACCACATGGGAGGAGATGAGAATTGCTTTCTTGGAGAAGTATCAAGACTACTGTAAATCACAGGATATTAAAGAAGAAATTTTCAAATTCACACAAAAAGAGGAAAAAAATATTGAAGACTTTGTGGAATGCTTTAAATACACATTGCAAAGATCAGGTCACTCTAACCTAGATAAGGATGTTTTGAAAATTATCCTTCTTCGGGCCTTCCGAGAGGACTCTTTGGAATTGTTAAATATAGTCAGAAAGGGAGATATATCAAAGGAGAACTTTGACACCATCTGTGAGTTGTGCATCCAGTGCTCAAGGGGAGTTGCAAGGATTAAACAAGGGATTCAATCAACAAAAGTATCTGGTGGAGGTGTTACAAAAGAAGAAATTTGGAATCTGTTGGACAGCTTGAAGACTAATATCCTCAGTCCCTTGTCTGAACAAATAGACGCACTGTGGGTAAAACATAACAACAATAATTGGAAAGAACTATGGTTGTATTTTTCCCAACATGCAGGAAGAAACACCCATAGAGGGAATGTCCATTAAACTCTGTAGAGGAGTGTGCAATCTGTGAGTTGAATCATGTGACAAGTTCATGCCCATCCTTGCCAGGACTAAAAGTGGGTTTTGAAGGGACAAGTGAAGAGATGGAGCAATTGTACTTTATGGGACCTAAAAAGCTATGGCAACCTCGACCGTGAATGGGAAATCAAGGTATGTTTCCAGATCCATCTCAATATTTTAGTAATTTTAGTATGGGTCCCCAGTCCATGCCTTATCCACCCATGTGGCCCCAACACCAGTTTCCACCTTGGCAGCAATGGGCTCCTCAAGCTAGTTCGAGTTCCTCGTGGGCTCTAAACTGGTGGGGACCTTCTCCTCCTGGTCAATTTCCCCAGTCAATGCCACAACAACTTTAGTTACCATCTAATGTACCTCCTGGTAATCAACCTGTTCATCCCCAAGTTCCCATCCAACCCAATCTGAATCCTAACAATAAAGGGGCTCAGCAAGCTAACACCCTCAACCTACCTTCATACAACATCTCTACCGCAGAATTCTATGAGATGAATCTACGATCTGGGTTGATAGTAGATGCTCAACCCTCACCAGTTATCATTGAACAAATTGATAGCGACAAAATGAACCAGAAATGGTTGTAGAGGAACCAAACCAGGTCAATAAAAATCATACACCTCCTCGACCACCAGTTACTAAAAACACCAAGCTGAACCACCCTATCCAGAAAGGTTGGCTTTAAGTAAATGAACCCATCAAGTTGAGTTTAACCTATTAGGGGAGTTACAAAATTTATTTGTCAATATTCCCCTGTTGCAAGCTATGAGGGACGTGCATATATATGCAAAAACTCTTAGGGAATATTGTACTAAGAAGCCTAAAAAGAAATCAAGAGACCCACTCACCTTTCACGTAATGGGGAGGTTATCAGATTTCATGATTGGAAGGTCCATGCCTGTAAAGTATGGGGATCCTGGTAACCCAATTTTAACTGTGCAAATTAATGGGGTAGAAATTCCAAATGTAATGGTAGATTTGGGTGCTGCCATAAATTTCATCACTACTGAAACTATGCGTGCATTAGGTCTTCGTAACTTGAAACATACACCTACAGTGTTAGAACTGACGGATTGATCTATAGTGAAACTGGTAGGGAAGTTAGAAGATATCACAATTTCGGTTGATTCATGGCACTACCCTATGGACTTCCTAGTACTCCAAATGCAATATCCAGCTAGAGGCCATCCCCTAATTCTGGTAAGACCATGGCTGCCAACCGTAGATGCTTATATTGGGTGTTGGTTTGGACATATGGTCATTTCAAATGGACAAATACTAAGAATCTAGTGTTATATCCTCCTGCAGAACCTAACCCATCAGCAAAATCAACAGGCCACAAGAAATCTTTATCCAGGAAAGCGTCTGAATCAAAAAATGAGGAGATAAGCCAGTTCTTACTATTGGACAGGCACTCCAGCTGAAAACTGAAATGGAAGATGACACAATTACTACCTTTATTAGTGATCCCTGTTCTGTTTCAGATTTAAATCAGCAAATCTTGGAGTCCATCTTGAGCTGTGAGACTCAGGAAAGTATTGGAACAACAGATGCATTTGATGAGCTATCTACAACTGCACCTCGTGACAGTATTTCCGTGGAAATGGAACCAGGATAAGCCCTAAATATCAATCCAAATCTGTCAGAGTCCCAGAAGAAAAAACTCTTGGATGTTCTTTGGAAACACAAAGAAGCCTTTACCTAGGACTACTCAGATATGAAGGGGGTTCCTGCTAATCTATGAACCCATCACATATACATTAAGGAGGACTATCGTCTTGTGAGGAAACCCCAGAGAAGAATGAACCCAGCCCTGAAAAAAATTGTTAAGGAAGAGCTCCAAAAGTTGTTGGATGTAGGATTTATCTACCCCATTTCAGATAGCCAATGGGTTTCCCCATTGGTACTGGTCCCTAAGAAAAACGGTAAATGGCGAATATGTGTGGACTACAAAGAATTAAATAAGGAAACTTAGAAAGACCATTTTCCACTACCATTCATTGACCAGGTCTTGCATAGATTGGCTAGGAAGAAGTTTTTCTTCTTCCTAGACGAATTTAGCAGGTACAACCAAATCCAGATAACTCCTGAAGATCAGGATACTGGGTCGTCCCATTTGGTCTTTGTAATGCATCTGCAACATTCCAGAGGGCAATTTTAGGGATTTTCTCTGATCTAAAGGATGACAACATTGAGATTTATATGGATGATTTCACGGCATATGGAGATTCATTCGAAGAAGCATTGGGGAAGCTAGAAAAAGTTCTTGAAAGATGCAAGCAGGTGCATGTCTCTTTAAGCACCAAGAAATGCCATATGATGATGAATGAAGGAATAGTCCTGGGACATTTGCTTTCGGCCACAGGAATCCAGATGGATCCTGCTAAGATAAAAGTAATACACCATTTTCCAATACCCATAACACCCACTCAGGTATGTAGCTTTATTGGTTGCGTGATTATTACAAGCGCTTTATAGAAAATTTTGCTAAAACAACACATTCGCTTTTTCAATTACTGACAAAAGATGTAGATTTTGTGTGGACAAATGACTGTGATGCAGCCTTTGTAAAGATCAAGGAACTGGTCTATAGTGATCCAATCCTTAGAGGGCTAGACTGGGCATTACTATTCCATATTCATGCTGATGCTTCCTAGACAGTAGTTGGGGTAGTTTTGAGGCAGCAAGTGGATAAGGTACCATATGTAGTTTACTATGTTAGTAAGAACTTGGCTCCTGCTGAGTTAAATTATACAGTGACTGAAAAAAAATTCCTTCATTTCATCTATGCCATCAATAAGTTCCAACACTATATCACTAGTTACCCCACCTTTATACACACTGATCATGTAGCCATTAGGTATCTGATGAATAAACCTGTTACTCCTGGTCGTATTACAAGATGGCTTTTGCTACTTCAAGAATTTGACATTACCATCGTAGATAAACTAGGGAAGGACAACATGGTTGCTGACTTCCTATCTAGGTTAGAGAATAATGCCAAAGGTACGCCTATCGAAGATAGCTTTCTAGATGAATATCTCTTTGCAATTTTTGCTAAGACTCTGTGGTATGCAGATATTGCTAACTATCTTGCTACAGGGAAGATACCTTATCATTTGTCATATAAGGATCAGCAAAAAACTATCCATCATAGTATCCGATATTCATGGATGGCAGGATACCTCTTTCATATAGGGGTTGATCAATTGATTTGGTGCTATGAATCGGAGGATGATACCTATGAGATATTGAAGGCCACCCATGGTGGACCTTGTGGAGGACATTTTGCAGATAAAAGAATAGGCCACAAGGTGCTGCAAATGGGATACTACTAGCCTTATATCTTTTGCGATGCGAGAGATTATGTTTGAAGATGTGGCAGTTGTCAATGAATGGGACAACCTGGGAAATCGGATGAAATGCCATTATAGCCCCAAATAGTCCTTAAACCTTTTGAGAAGTCAGCAATCGATTTCGTTGGACCCTTCAACCCACCTTCTCACCAGAAGGTTCACATCCTGGTTTGTATTGATTATGTGACTAAGTGGGTGGAAGATAGAGTGGTTGTGAAAGCAACAGAACATGTGGTAGGATATTTCCTTTTTGAAGAGATTTTTGCCCGATATGGTACCCTAAGAGAAATTGTTTTAGATGGAGGAGCACAGTTCACATCCCACATGACAGAGAGGCTTATGCAGAAATAAAGGGTTAAACACAGAGTGACAACTCCTTACCATCCCCAAGAAAATGTACAGGTAGAGAGCACAAACAAGGTATTGGAAAATATCTTGACAAAAATTGTAGCAATTCATTGCCGGGATTGGTCATAGAAAATTCTAGAAGATCTTTGGGTGTATAGGATGAAATGGTGGAATACAATCGGGTTTTCACCATTTGAGCTAGTCTATGGGAAATCCCCCTTGTTTCCAGTAGAGTTCAAGATCAGCACGCTCAGAATGGCTTTGGAAGTAGGATTAGACTTATCAGAGGCCCAGAAACACCAACTGGAGTAGCTCAATGAGTTAGACTAGATTCATTTAGTAGATGTCCAGAGAACCACTATTATCTAAATACAGAGAATGCAATGGCATGATAAATTTATCAAGAATAATGTGTTTCATACAGGAGACTCGGCATTGCTCTATGACTCTCAATTCAAAGATTTAAAGGAAAGCTTCGCACTAGTTGGATGGGACCCTATGAAGTGGACGTTGTATTCGACAATGGAACAGTTAGATTGGTTATAGTAGATGAAAATTGTACTTCTGTCCTAGTGAATGGACACCATCTGAAGTTATATCACCATCCAACTTCTAAGGATGCCTTCATCAAACATCTTTCTGATACATCTGGTTTGATGGTTGTTGGTGCAGAGAATACTCCCTCTGCCTTCTGTTAATATATATATATATATAATAATAATAATAATAATAATAATATGTTGTTACTACTTATTTGTTTGTATTTTTGTAGGAATAAGAACCAGATTATGACAAGGAGAAAATGAGAAATTTTCCACGTAACAGTCATTGTTGATACTCCACCATTGCTGTTACTACATTGGTATTGTTGCTCCGTCGTTGTTGTTACTCTGCCAGTGTTGTAACTCTGCTGTTATTGTTACTCCATCGGTGTTGTTACTCCACCGGTGCTATTACTCTACCGGTTTTGTTACTCCGCTGATGATGTTACTCCGTCGGTGTTGTTACTCCACCGTTGCTGTTACTCTATCGATGTTGTTACTCTATTGTTGTTGTTACTCTATCAGTGCTGTTACTCCACCATCACTATTACTCTGCTAGTGTTGTTACTCCACCGTTGCTATTACTCCGTCGGTGTTGTTACTCCACTACTTCTATTACTCCATTGTGTTGTTACTTCGCTGGTGATGTTATTCCATTGGTGTTGTTACTCCATTGTTGTTGTTACTCTGCCGTTGTTGTTTTTGTTGTTACTCCAACGGCAGGTAGGTCACTAGGTATGTCTTCATTGATTCTTACGGATTTAATTAAAATATCCAAAAGAAGGGACTAGTGCATGCTTAGGACGAATGCATTTAAGTTGGGGGGGTCCCATCACAAATAAATGACGACGTACCTAAATCGTAATCATATCACATCATTACCAAATCCAATGTTAACAGAAACCAAAAATCGTGCGATTTTGTAATCATGATTCCGACGCATTTGAATTTCAAATTGTACGCCAAAAAACTTATCGATAATTTCCCCAGTATGTTGTATTCAATCACCATAATCATTCACCTATATCGCCATGGCCTGTCATAATTGTTGTGTTTCTTGAAGTGTACTAGCCATTATTACCATTATTTTACCCTGCAGGCACCATGCTAACATTATTGCCATCGTTAGTTGGGTTGTTGTTGTTGGGGTGTGCTATATTCTTTCCACGACTAACCTATGTAGTGAATCGGGGGGTTAGAGAGGGGGCGGATCCCCCCCTTCCTTGCGCCGATTGTACAGTGGGGTTTGAGGGGGGTAGGTAGCCCCCCTCTACGGGGTTCGAGGCAGTGCCCCGGGAAATTTTTTTTTGGACCCTATATTAGGTTGGGTGAACCTACCTATGGTTTTTGGTCCATGGTTTTGGATGTGATGGTTTTCGGTCCATGGTATTGGATGCTTCGGCATGTATAAATATGTA
>APFE031205057.1:0-17697 GCA_000404065.3 Pinus taeda
CTTTAGATGCTTCCTCCATTTTTTTCCAATAATAGTTTGAGTTTGATTATGTTCATGTTCATTAATTCTCACAAAAGGGACCTCTTGTATTTCTCTAGTATAAAATCAACTACTAGTATAAGGTCACCTTTCTTGGTGAACTAGTCCTCCATTATATTGCTCATTCGATATTGAGCCTCATATCCTATGGATTGTACATATATTCTAATGGTTCTTGATTGTATGTGATGTGAGGCTTAGGGATTCTAACTAGATCCATAATTCTCTACTTGATATTTTTCTTGTAGGCTTCTCAAACCACCAAGAACCTTAATGGTGACCTTTATTAGCATAAGGAACACCATCATCAATCTTTGTAGTAGTATCTAAACAAAACCACATGCATTGAAATCATTTTCTTATGTAAACAAAATTTTGTGTGAGCCACCCAAGTAATATCATATTAGTTTCTTCTCCCCTAAATATATTTTTAACTTACAAAATTTCTCCATCTTATCATTTATTTAGTTTCCTTGTGCAATATTCTATTCAATATCTCACTATATTTCTCAAACTCAAAAAAGTCTTCATTAACTTCTATCACTCAAACCAAATGAGGAATGAAACAATGTCAAAGTGTTGAAACTAGGGTTTCAATATGTATTCAAGAAAGGAAATGCATTATAACAAATACACACATAAATCCTATAGAGATTTATGTAAGAATGTTAACCAACCAATTTATTATTCCATCTTCATATGTTGTTAAAAGAATTTGGAGCAATTGTACCAACTCCATCTCATCATTCATTTATCTTAGTTACACTCTTATTATTTACTTTCTTTATACATATAAATTCACATAATTTCTTAGGCTATTATCTTAATACAATGTTTGATGATGTTCACATTGCCTACAAAATCTATCTTGATGTGATGGTCTCATAATCTACTAGCCAAAAGGTGCTTATTGTTGATGTGTCACTAAGATAAGGCTTATGATACTATGGATAAAGCTATATAATGGATTTCCTATGACATAATTTGCATATGAGAGAATATGAAATAAGAAATGATATATGATGTAATCTTCATTGGTAGAGTAAAATCAACCACTCCATAAGTCAACTAAGTTCGTAGTCATGAGCTTCTAAATTCAAAGAAAATCTACGTTGCACGAGTGGTTGACTAAAGAAGGATTAGGAAAGTAAACTAATTATTCAAATGATGTTGAATATAATGTATGAATATAACATAATTCACAAAGGAGAGAAGAGGACATATTAAGTGATAGATGGTTCAACCTTTCTTAGTGAAGTAAAATCAAACACTTCACAAGCTAACCAAGTTCACATCATGAGCTTCTAAATTCCAAGACAATATATGACACACAAATGGTTGATTAAATAAGGACTAGGAAATTAACCTACTCAGTCAATTTATGTTAGAGCTATAGTTTCATTGAAAACCTCGTTGCTAGCATAAGACAATACTTATCATAATAGTCCAATTAGGTCATGTTAGTTGATTTTGTATACCCATTCTTTATTAGAAATGGTTGAGAGTCAATATATATAAAGAACATTAGCTAAAATTGAACTAAATGATGGGAAATTGAGCACTCCAACTATGCATGAAGGTGAGTCAAGTCATGGAATAAAAGTATTTCATGGTTGATATAAATTTTGTTTAAAATTTGATCATAATATGTAATGAAGTCATATGGTTTAAATGTGGTTATTATATCTAAAAGAAAGAGAGCCTAGTCAAATATGATGAAGGATGTAGTTGATGTATTGTCAACATCTCAATAATTTTGAGTCTATGAGTCTTATAATATATCACTTTGAATCTAGTTGTAGAATCTTTAGTAAATTATAAGCTAAATATAGTTTTAGAGAGTAACTAAGAAGTCATGATCATGTAATATCAAAGTCCAAGTAGAGCTATAAAATGATTGTCCAAAATTTAAGTCAAATTCTTCATGTAATGTAACAATGTAGACTTCAATATAGTACAAAATACTGACTAAGCATCAAAGAATGACAATGTGTCCATTGAGAACATCCAATGCTAACCATCTAGAAGAAAAGATGAGCTAGAACAAGCAGTAGATAAAAGTGTTAAAAAAGATAGCAGAAGAATGTTTTTGATGGAGTAAAGAATAGAGCTTGACAAAGCATAACCATTTAGCTAAATATTGAGTAGAGAGAGTACTTCAATTAGGTAGTCAACATATACATATTGAACCATTACAATTGAGCATTGATTAAGAATCCTCGTAGCATTTGATTGAGCATTTGAATGGACCACTTGCATAAAGTATTGATTGCAAGATTCTCACTAAAATGAAAAGAGAAGAATGAATTCAAGAAAGATACATCATATGGAACACACACAAGGATCTTAAACAAAATATGATGATACAAGAGAGAAGGAAATGATTGAGCCCCTATATATGATCACTACAAAGAAAACACCTTGTAGGAGAGGTTTTTAACATTATAATATTGGGAAAAAATCTTAAAAATACTTATGCTACAAACTCCACCATTCATAGTGGAGGTTTTTTTTTCAAAGAAACGTGTAGGAATTTGTATTATGAAAAAATCTAGTTATCGGACCAGAACTTTTTTATATTCCAATCTTCCTTGGAGGTTTGAAATTGAGCATGGAGGCTCAATTCAAACCCTCAAGCAAGTTCCCCATGACACAAAAATTTCAATCCCTTTCCAGCTAAAAAATTTCCAAAATAATCCTAATATCCAAATACATTTACATTCCATGATTCACTACTTTTGTTTTGATTTAGTCTATCTTCTTGTTTTCCTTGGTAAAATGCCTTTTCCTATCTTCCCAACTGTAGTCCAGCCCAAGTTTTCTTTTGTTTCTGAAAAATCATTCTTCGGAAAGTGATTTTGAGTTCTTCCTCATCTGCCTCATCTTCCTAAGAATATGCTTTTCCAACAATAGACCCCATGGATTCAGGAGGGGATCCATTTTCCATGAGGCTTTGTTGATTTTCCACTTTTGCTATGTCTAGAGGACCCTCATTGGCCTGTGTTTTTCCTACTTGGTTTTTGTTTTCTCTTATGCATTTTCTTTAGTAGTATAAGCTTCCTTATTTCTTATGGTCCTTCCTTATCTTGGAGTTTTTCCTCTTTGTATACCATGTAACGATCACCTTAAGCTCCTTCCCACCATTTGGGCCCTGTTTCATAGAATTCTCTACACCAAAATGAAATATTTTCATATTCTAGATTTTGGACCCAAACATAGTTTGGAGCTGTCAAATTAATCTTAGTGGGAAAACCCTTGTTGAATTCCATCTCCACACATATTAATACATAATTAGTCTTTTAAAAAAATTTATTGTAAGAGAAACAACAATAAAATTGTCCTAATGCATTCATAATAGAAGATAGCGATGGAACATTCCAAAAATGTAGGTGAAGGTTCAGAATCCTTACCCAAAGAGGAGTCATGGAGACTAATGCCATTACCAAATCAAAATTAGGAGTACAAGGTTGCGTGTATAGATAGGCATTACCCCCAAACTACAAGTTGGCTTCACAAATGGTTCTAACAACCCCAGGTTGATTTTCCATGTAAATAAAACTAAGACCAAGGTCATGGAACACATATTCCAAGCTGAATGGTGGGAAAACATGATAGTGGGCACCACTTGTGGTTAAATAATGGTTGTGAAAATTGGAAAATGCAATGGAAAATGAAAAGAGGAAACAAATGGCATTTAATTGTGAAAATAAAGGAAAATAGGAGAAAAGGAAGGTGAAGAGACATAAATTTGCATGCAAAGGAAATTACTGAAAAAAGAAGAAAAAAGAGACACCACTGATAAAAAGGCATCAGAGAATCAGTTGCTAGCTTTTTGACAATTTCGAGTTTAGCTCTTGTTCATTCTCTCATACTCTTTCACACTTAGAGCATTCTTGGAGCATTCTAATATTCACTGGGATTAGAGAAAGAAAGCAAAGGAAAGCAAGGAAGTGCAAGGAGACAATTGGATCAGTAGATATAATACGATTACTTTGAAAATAATAGGTTTGATGTGTGATCTCCTTGTTGGTTTTTGGATGTGTCATATATGAATGTGGTTCCTTGGTTACGTGTTGTCATTGGCATAGATATTTTCCTGGATTGAAAGTGCTTTCAGCGTTGCCTTGTCATTTCCTGGCCATGGTGTAGTGGATTTCCCATTTGGATTTTTTTATTGGTTCTTAGGTTTCCTATGGCTATGGGTTGGAACAACTTCTCTGTAGCCCTGAAAAACCTTGGGTTCCCTAGAGGCTATGGGTTGAGTTACTAGTCTCTAGAGCCTATAGGTTGGGACAAAGTCTTTGGAGCGTTGAAACAACTCGGGTTCCCTGGAGGTTGTGGATTGAGTTACTAGTTCCTAGAGCCCTTCATAGCTTGGGTAGAGACCAGTCTTGTTGATGTTAGTGATTTCTAGACCATATAGGTGAAATCATTGTGGCTGAGGGTTGAGATGGTTTGGCCTCTGGAAGCCCGAGTTATTTTATTTTGGTTTAACCCTTATGATCCCAGATTCATGCTTGGAATATGAAACAAGGATGATTGGTTGAAAGAGAGATTTTGTTCAGTCCAATATATGGTCAGGTGATATGTGGAAGTCTCTAACTTGGTTGGCTTTTTTCATATTTTGATATGAGTTATTTTCCTATTGTGATCTATGAGAACTTGTACTAGTTATTATGAAAATATTATGGATGATTGGTCATAGTTTCTATTCTAATTATATTTTGGTTATATGCATGGTTTTATGATGTGCTCTAGCTATGACTTTTGTTCATGATTTGATAAGTTACTAGATGGAGGATGAATGCATGGGCTAACAAGTGTTATTGAAACTAGCTTGATAAGGCATCAAGCCTTATTAGTGATTTCTAGATCAAATTCAGAAGTTTATGATCATATATGCATTCATGACTAGTAGCTTATATATTTACTATTTGTTTGATAAAATGTATATCTTGAATTAGGCATGTATTGGTCAAGATCTTGCTCAAGTTTTGATTTTTTAGCATGGTTATCATCATTTTCATGATTCTCGAAAGTTACAAATAGTTATGGGTAGTGGTCTGGAGGCTAGCCTAAAAAAGTGGCATAGATATCGCAACCACGTGCACAAAACAAGGAATTTTGGGCACAACCACATGCAGGAAGGCTTACAGGTGTGGTTGGAGCCTCATAACCGCATGCACAGTGTTCCAAGGGTGCAGTTGGGGAGTAAACCTTATGAAACTGAGTTCCAACTCAAGTATTCATCACTTGGGGTGGTTGGTAGGCTCCTGAGTGATATGTAGTCTTTGAGAGATGTTAGTTTTTTTTCGGTTTGTAGGCCCCACTTCCATAACTGGAACTTGGAGTTCAGATCATATCATAGTGACAATCAGCTCGTGATTACACTAGAGAACCTGTAAAACTGGGTAAATGTGGGAGGGGTAGTTACAAATTGGTATCAGAGCTAGGTTGCAACACTGGACCTTGGGGTATATGTGATTGTTATGCATGCATGTCGATTTTTTATGAGTTTATCATGTATACATGCTACCTAATTATTCTTATCGATATCATGACCTTATTTAAGTGTGAGTTGATATGATTGTGAAGTTATATTGTGCTAATTTGGATTGATTGTGAACACGAGATAGCCTCCTATTGATGTTACTGGACCCACCAACATGTCAGGGGATCTCCCCAGTAAGAAGTCCCAACTAGACCTTAGACAGTTTGGAGTAGGAGTCCCAACAGTGGGTAGTAAAGCAATTCCTTGATTGTGATAGCGCACAGAGGTAAGTGTGATATCTTTGTCAAAAGCAAGTGTGTGACCTTGCAGTGAATAAAGTTAGATACATGGGGGTTATAACACAAGGAGGGGAAGAGGAAGTGTGTCCCTTAGAAGCTTATAATAGTACATAGCCTAGAAGGAACACACGAGTTTAATGACATCACAAGATGGAAAGCAGAATAGTCCACAATCCAAAGTGACGGGTTAAACCAACAACACGTTTACAACAAGATTCATGCATATGCATACAAAATAGTTCATACACAAATGTGTAAGTTATATAACATTCATACACCATTGATAGCCACTAGCCCCAATAGTAAAACATTATAGTCAACATCACCTACTCCTCCAAAGAGATGTATTGGCTTTGCACTATGGAGAAGCCAAGGCTCATCATAATACTCTCCAAGCCTTCTCTAATCAATGCCGAGCCAAAAGCTTGGCTCCCAAAAGCCTCTACTACATTTTATGATTTTATATATATATCAAAGGGTGGGGTGACCCTTCACATTCCCCTTTGGCTCTTGAACTACCCTCATGACTCTTCACATTACAATTGTGATTGTTCACATTCCACTAATGACACTTGGAATTTCACTTACAACATGTTTACAAAAATAAAATTTCCAAATATAACCATGTGGGACAAAAATAGGCTTGAGTCAGCCTGACAAGACAAACAACATCACTCAAGGTCTTGGGAAAGACCAACTTAGTAACCTCCTCGCAGTGATCTTTGGTGATGAACTGATACCAAGCTTGGTACTACTCTATTGTGTCCACATACTATTTGATGGCATCTTTTTCAAAGTGGACCCTTGCCTCCATGGCTTCAGGAATATATGGTTTTGAAACCTCTATCCATCTCATCCTGAAGCATGTGCAGCATTGTCCTGAGTGTGGTTGGACCACTCATGTACCTTTACATGTTCTCTACGCTGAGTTGCAAGTCATTTTTGGTGGCTATGTGCATCAACTTCTCTATGTACTTGTCGACATCCGCATGACTTGGTTCTTCCTCATGGCCTGGGTGAGGGTTATGATGGAAGGGATCTTGTGCGTTCACACTATGACATCCAACTCCTGAACAGTTGTGCATAGGAAGCCTTAATGCTAGTGATAAGCGAAGGGAGTTGCTCATAATTTTGGATCTTCATTTGAATCCATGCTTTGTCTATCTCATCCTGTGGCTTCATCTTCTCGTGCAAGTAAAGTGGGGCTCACTTGTACCTCATTGTCCATTCTTGCATGTGCACAATAGAAGTGTGAATGTCTTTGATATTTTGGGTTGTTTGTGCGCACTTTTGCTGAAATTCATATAGATGGACAACCGCATTGTGCACGGTGACAAATTTTCTACACAATGTCCACATGGTGGCCTCCAAAGTTGATATATTTGCCACTATTGCTTTCTTCATCTTTGTCATGGTAGATCCTGAGGACTACTTTGTTCTATGTCTGGCCTCTTGTAATTCCTTCACCATTCGAACATTTTATGCTATCAAGAACTTGACTATTGAACTCGTGGATTTTGCATAATCCTTAGAAGCCTCGGACATGGCAACTGGATGTCTTCTAACATATGGTACAATCACCCTTTCCTCTGTGTGTGCAGGTGATGTATGATCTTCTGATCATTGCTTTTTTCGTGCATGGACAATCCTCTATTGTGTCTCATCAATTTCCAGATTGTACACATCTATCTCCAGATCATCATCAAGGAGAACCACTTCTCCTTTCACACTCGGGATTGGTTGTGGTTTTGGAGGTGGCAAAGACTATGGTATGACCTAGGATGCCCTTGGAATGATATCAATTCTTGGTCCTCTAGCTCCTGTTCCATCTCCATGTTTGTTGCCTCAACCAACTATTCAACCTGCTAAGAAAGTTCCTGAACCTACACCTACACACCCTCTTCATTGTCTGTTGGCTTCTCTATTGTCCCAACCTGTATCTGCGCAGTTTTCTCTATCAATGGACCTTGTCCTTCTTCCTATTCATGTTTTTTCCTTTCTTCATTCTCTCTCCTCGTAAGCTCTTGTTCTTATTTTTGTTTCTTCTCCATCTCCTACAATCTCCTTTCTGTCTCTTAAATCTTTGCTTCTCCCTCTTTTTCTGCACCACTCTCCTATGGCAATGTCACCTCTCTGCATCTATCTCCAAATCTACTCTCTCAACAAGTGTATCTTCTTTGAACTTGTAGCTTTCCTCAGCCTCTGCACTCTGCAATCTTCCTCTTGCCTTTGTCTTGCGTTGGCTTTCTGCTCATTGCTACTGTTGTTGTTTCTTTCTATGGTGTTGCTACCTAAAATGTTGCTTTCCATTATACTTCCATGTTGACCAGTTCATTGAGCCTAGAGGAGTTATAGAAATACCTCCAAGGATCTTCCTCTGGCCAATGACATTCCCCATGGACCCATGGGAAGTACAACTTCGCACATTGATTCTTGCATATGTAGCGAGGATCATATAGATTGAAACTCTTGGTGTCGAATATGAACTTCTTCAATTCCTTGATCTTGGCATCTACATATTTCAAAGTACGAATCTCGTACAACCCAATCCACAAAGGAAGAGTAGGCCATAGTGCCTTCTTCCTCTTATGCAATGTTGCTGACAACCTTGTGGAGATGTCGTACGCAACCTCTTGCATGACCAAATTGTCCACAGAAAACCTCGGTAGCTTATGCAAAGGCTTATCCGCATCAAACATCATGATGAAGTTGCCACCGAGTGAGGCATACCAATCTGTAAGGTGGGTCCTGTTCAAATATCATCTTGTACAATGGGGTGATGAAGTGGTTAGACATCCTCTTCATGACTCCTTGGTAGCTATGCTTAGAGAGAAACTTGCAATAAACATTCATAACTTACTCTCATGGTGTCCATGTCCAAGACATGTCAGGGAACTATTGATGAGCACATATTGCATCAAGCATGTACGCAAACATATATAATCTTGATTGTCCATCCTTAGGGGGATTCCATGCATTTGAAACATGCACTTTTAGTTGAAGAGCCAACATGTCCGACCAGTTGAAAGGCCTTCCTTCATTTACCAATTGATCCAACATAACAACCCAACTCTGTGGGAAGGTCTTCGTGCTCTCTTGGCAAGACAAGCAACATGCAAAGATGACCGGGAGTTGGTAAGCCTTCCTGAGTGACTTTGTCTTGTAGACCTGGTTGGTTGTCATCCTAAACTTCAATGGCTCTTTTACCTAATGCTTCAAGATATCTCTTAAGTTCACATTGTTGTTGGGAGTGAAGAATAGTGCATCCCTGTAGTCCACTAGCTGCGACAAGTGATACATCTGATGGTAGTTTTCCATATTGAAGGTGGAAAGTTGTGTTCCACTTATGTTTCTTAATGTCATCATCTCGATATTAGTATGTGAGAGAACCTAGTGAATGATATTCATGCACAGGAAGGCGAGGTTCCTATATGCAACCCTGTATAAGCTTGACTTGTGAATGTTGACATAGACCTATAGATCTTCCAGATCTTCCTTGAAAGTGCCTACAAATATATCCTTTATTTATTTTTGTGTGATCTTCATGTCTTTCTCTACGAAAAGTTGTGTGCCTTCATATATGGGCATGTTTATTGGCACATGTTCAACCATGTCTCTAGTGCTTCTCTCTATAATGTCCTTTGATCTGACTCTCTTGGAAATCATGATGAATATACTATTGAGAGAGTGCTCAACATATGATGTACGTGGAGATAGAGTGGACACTCATGGAAAGTAAATGTCAGTTTAAAAACAAAATTCACTTCAAGGATCGGTCACGCAACAAACTAGGTGACTGTTGTTATGCCCTAGAATTGTTGTACTTAATGCATCTTTCTATTTATATGATGCCTTACTTATTCCCTTGTTTTACCAGTTTATGAACTCTTTCTACATTCTTTTAATGCAATAGCGAATATTCATGCTTGTGTTGTATTTTATATAATAATGCATTCGTTATATGAATTTTTTAGTATTAGTGTTCATTAAAATATTGTTACTGTCGATTGTCTTGTTCCTACATTGCATAGGGATCTTGCACCAGGTATATGTGGGCTACTTCATCATTCAAGATTTCCAAGAAGGAAAATTATAGTTGTTAGTAAAAACATGCATCTAGAATTATCTTTAATCCTTTGACAGTCAGAGGTGCACGTATATTTCATTGACCTATTCCTGCACTACAGAGTAGCATTCCTACAATAGAGAGCAACCAATTTGGAGCTTTGACATCTTGGCACACTTCCGGGGAAAACCAAGGAAGGTTGTTGTCCAAAATGATGTTATAACACCTTCCCATGAGTTGGATTGCACCCAAGTCACACGTGTGGGTCTCTAGAAGAAAATCAACAAATCTACTCAAAATTCACATTGTTTTCAAATTGACAAGTTTGACCTTGATTTGTGTGCATCCGGAGGAGAATACTGAAAATACGAGAAAATGGGTTTTTTACCAGTATAATCAATTATCTATAACCGAAATCGTTTCCCAAGATTCATAATGGTATAAAAGTTACATGAGGGTCTTTGATGTATTCTTATAAAAAAATATTGTTTTTTCCAGAATTCCAAAATATGCCCAGATTTGAAAAAATCGTATTAGATCTGCATTTTCTCAATGGGACAATGGTTGTATTGGTCTCGGTCTCCTATTGATGAGAAGTAGTTGGGATTCAATCCCCATGTTGTTTGCAACGGATTGTCTTGTCCAAAGCCAAATTTGTAATGTAAAAATATTATAAAAAGACAGAGTTTGCTAAAGAGGAGGGAAACCATTCATTGTACTTTCATGTTGTTGGATCAAGTTTATGGGGCTCTCCCCCCTTCCATACAATCAGTTGGAGGCTGGATTCATTATTTTGTAAATCATATTTGCAGAAGAATTTGAATAAAGAAGGAGCTAATGTCGGTTTCACTCATTTCCTATTTCTGTCATTATTTTTTATGCTTCCTTTGTGCATTTCAGTTCAGAGTTTTCGTAAAGGGAAACGAGTTGGTTGGCTAGGGCCTAGCCAATCCAACTCGTTCTCCCTATATTTCGTAGTGTATTTTATATTTAATCATGTTGGTGTGAGCAAAATAGTTTCTTTCTTTATTTTCTTGAGTTGCAGGTTGATGAAACCCTTGTGAGTGTGTGCATGCATCTCAGATCTGAGGACTCATAGTGTGGGTGTGTTGGATTGATTTCGTTTTCAGTATTTAACCTTTATTTTTGAAGCATTGCATGGTTTTTTTCTTTATGTCTCAGAGCATCTTTATTTTCAATTTATTTCTAAAAGGTGAATTTGGATTTTGAGTCTTACATTTAGTTGTATTCATTTACTTCAGTTCAGGTGTACCCTTGTTTAAACATAGACTCTGGTTACATAGTAAATAACTCTATGCACAATGATTGAGGACTATAACGATTTCCTTGTAAAAGTGTAAACACAGTATTGATGATTTGGGGATCGATCACAATATTCTTTCTGAGTTTAATGCTTTCTTATAACACCTATTTTCAAAACAGAGTATATTTATTAACATGACAGACATTCGGGAGAAGGGTTGAGCTGCCTTTCATATATAAATTTACATTTTTCGCAAGAGTCTTTTCTTTCTAATGCAGTGAGAATTTCTTTTAGACCTTACAGTTATTTCCATTGAATTCTTGTTTGATTGAATGATCTATTTTATTTACTCAAGTTGAAGTTTCTTTCTCTGATATGTTCATTTCCAGTTGGTTAATGGTAGCACATTTATGCATGAGTAAGAGGTGATTGAAAGTAAACATGTTCTAGTATAGGAACTGTGAAGTTCTTGGTAGAGAAATAATGAGACTTGGTATAGGAATAGTGAGCTTCCAGTGTAGGAACAACAAGTACTCAATACAGGAATAGAATATTCTGATATGGGAACAAATGTTCTAGTACAGGAATTTGGCATTCCAGTATTAGGACAGAATAACTCAATGCAAGAATGAGACTCATTTTGGTATAAGCAGGTGATTTCTCTAGTACAAGAATGAGATATCTTTAGTAAAGGAATTAGATTATAAGTATAATAGAATATCATTCCTTTTGTTCTTTTTAAAGCATTAGAGTTTTGATTACAGAACATATTTCATTTTCCAGCATTTTTTTCAAATTGATTGCAAAGGACGCTTTAATTTTTCTGTCAAAGTTTGTGGCAAGTATTTTTCTTGAGTGAATCTAATTTCCAGAATGGTGTGGTGTCATTGTATTAACTAGTGCAAGTTGTTGAAGTCCTTCTCTGGCATTTCTAGTGTTTCACCTCTAAGTTTACAAACTCCCATATTGACAATTAAATGTTAGGTTGTTAATTACACCCAACATCTCGGCGTCGTTGCTGGGGAGGCACTCAGGGGATTGACCTTGGTGACCTATTGCATTTAGTTTTATTTTTCGCCTACTTTTTCTTGCTAGGTTTTGTTTCCTTTTCTCTAAATAAATTTTTAGTGTGGATTTCTTGCTTGCTAAAGCATACTAGGCGGTATTGCTAGAGAGCTGAGAATCTCGGTTTGTTTCCTTTCCTGCAAATGAATTTTTGGTGTGGTTCTCTTGCTTGTTGAAGCATATTTGACAGTATTGGCAGAGAGCTCACAAGCCCAGTTTGTTTCCTTTCCTGCAAATGAATTTCTAGTTTTGTTTTCTTGCTTGTTGAATCATACTGGACGGTATTGCTAGAGAGCTCACAAGTGTAGTTTGTTTCCTTTCTTGCAAATGTGTTTTTAGGTTTTTTGGATGTTGTAAGAACCCCCTATGTGCTAATACATGTGTTAATAGGATCTTCTAGCTAGCAGAAGAAAAATGGTCAAACGCTTGACAAGAGATGCACTCCAAGAGCTTTCTTAGATCTTGGCAGCAACTGGCGTCTCTACTTCCTAGGAGGAACAAATCTTGGCAAAAGTCAAGAGAAGATCCATCTTTTCAGATGTGATAAAGGAACAAAATACCCATGATCCATCCCTTCAAGAAGGTCGAGAAGCTTTCTTTGGATATATTTGTCAATTTAATGAGGAAATTGAAGAATCATGGATCAGACTAGATGAGGATGAAGAGCCAGAGGAAATAGATATTGAAGAGTTCTTGACATTTCTATCACAAAATCCAACTTGTACTTAAGAAAAAAATCATAAATCCTAGGAAGACCGACATGATATGCTAGAAGAGGTGACAACACCAGTTACTAATAAATTAGAAGACTAAGAATATGTGAACTCCATTGAAAATTAGTTCCAAACAATTGTCGGTACACAGTGTTCCTCCATCATTCAACAACTCTTGGTACCATCTCAATTAAAGCAATTGGTTTCTCATACTCTGGTATTTGTTGAAGCTTATTCTTTAAAATTGAGTGTGAGTATATTTAGCATTTTGTTACGCACAAGGTTACATTGGAAGTACTCCTACACTTGAAGGATATCTTCCTCTCTCTAATTTAGGGTAGAGTAGTGTAAGAGAAATGAATAAAAATGTCATTTGAAATCAAATTGTATAGCAGCACTCTTGAAATTGCAATTTTTAAGGCACAACTATTGAAAGTTCTTCCATTAAGAATTTTTTTGGTAAGACTTGTCAAAAGAAATTCACCCTTAATGTCTCATATTTTATAAAGTGAATTTGATTATTGGCCAAGATTATTCATTGGGTCGCTTAGGGGGATTTTTATTGTTATATTTAATACTTTCCATTCATAAGATTAAAAACTTACTTTTGACCTATTCATTCTAACAAATTTTCTTCCAAGAAACATTTTCAAGTTTCTCTACTGGTCACCAAGCTAGGGCAATGGATTTCAGTCGAAAAGATGGAAGACAATAAGTCTCATCACAAGCCGGCTTATTCATTCTTGTTAGTTCTTGTGAATGGCATTGTCGTGATTTGGTTACCAAGATAGGGTAGTGACCTTCAATTAATTCCCAAATGAAAGTAAATGATTTTAAATGACTCTGAATATATATCTAATAGATGGGACACATACATTTCGTGGGTTTAGAAGGCATCCTTGTCGAGGCTATAGACGCTTGTTGGAAATAGAGCCATGCTTATGGTATTAAAGTTAATTTTACACTATGATTTATCTAGTTGTTTTCATATTTCCCTGAACTCATTATCATATCTCTCTGAGAATGGCTTTAAGATCCTTTCAGTAATGTGCTTTGGAGTTCTATCTTTCATAAATAATTTGGCTTTTATGGATGTGGGACCCTTAGTGCATGTGATTCACTTTTCTTGAACAAGAGGAGCTTCATCTATACGCTTGGGTAATGGTAATATGGTCATCCTGGGAAGGTATCATTTTGTCATATTTCCTTTTCTCCATTTCCATCCATTTTAATACCTTGGTTTCCAAATAGTGTCACTTCTATTTATAATAATGAGGCTATTGAAAGTGAAAACTTGTTGATATGGATTACCCTTGAGATGCTTTATGGAAATTTTGATGGTTGGCTATTTCATTATGACACTATCCTTGAAATTTAGCTATTTTTATACCGGCCCTGGTATAAGACTTTATTTGGATGAGTCTTAATGAATAAATAATCCAGTGCAAAAAATGAAACAGCATGCATTATCTTTTAGAACAATAAAATCTAGCAGAGAACATTTGTTTACATATGGTTGCAGGAACATCTATTGTTCATCTTTGGTTTTTTGTAAGGGAACATCAATATAATAGTTGATTCGATTGCATGAGGACATGCAAGATGATCGACATCGGGGGATGTTAGGCCCCATAATTGTTGTACTTAATGCACCTTTCTATTTATATGATGCCTTACCAGTTTATGAACTCTTTATACATTATTTTAATGCAGTAGCAAAGATTCATGCTTGTGGTGTATTTTATACAATAATACCTTCGTTATATGCAATTTTAGTATTAATATTCATTAAAATATAGTTAATGTAGATTGTTGTGTTCCTGCATTGCATAGGGATCTTGCACTGGGTATATGTGGGCTACTTCATCATTCAAGATTTCCACGAAGGAAAATGCTAGCTAGTAGTACAAACACATGTCTGGAATTATCTTGGATCCTTTCTGATAGTCAGAGGTTCACTTATCTTTCATTGGCTTGCTCCTGCACTAAAGAGCAACATTCCTGCACTAGAGAGTAACCAATTTGGAGCATTGACATCTCGACATGCTTCCAGGGAAAACCAAGGATGTTTATTGTCCAAAATGATGTTCTAACACCTTCCCATGAGTTGGATTGCAACCAAGTCACACGTGTGGGTCTCTAGAAGAAAATCAACAAATCAGCTCAAAATTCGCATAGTTTTCAAATTGCCAAGTTTGACCTTGATTTATGTGCATTTGGAGGAGAATATCGAAAATAAGAGAAAATGAGTTTTTTACCAATATAATCAATTATCTATAACTAAAACCATTTCCCATGATTCATAATGGTCTAAAACATACATGAGGGTCTTTGAGGCAGTTTTATAAAAAATATTGTTTTTTTCCAAAATTCTAAAATATGCCCAGATTTAGAAAATTTGTATCAGGTCTACAATTTTTCAATGGGAAAATGGTTGTACTGGTCTCCTATTGATGAGAAGTAGATGGGATTCAATGCCCATTTTGTTTGCAATGGATTGGCTTGTCTAAAGCCAAATTTGTAATGTAAAAATATTATTAAAAAAATAGAGTTGTGCTAGAGAGAAGGAGGGAAACCATTCATTGTACTTTCATGTTATTGGATCAAGTTTAGGGGGCTATCCCCCCTTCCCTACGATCATTTGGAGGCTGGATTCATTGTTTTGTAATGCATATTTTCATAATATTTTGAATAAAGAAGGAACTAATGTCGGTTTCACTCATTTCCTATTCATGTCATTATTTTTTATGTTTCTTTCATGCATTTGAGTTCATAGTTTTCGTAAAGGGAAATGATTTGGTTGGCTATGGCCCATCCAACCCAACTTTTTCTCCCTATATTTAATAGTCTGTGTTATATTTAATCATGTTGGTGTGAGCATAATAGTTTCTTTCTTTGTTTGTTTGAGTTTCAGGTTGACGAAACCATTGTGAATGTGTGCATGCATCTCAGATCTGAGGACTCATAGTGTAGGTGTGTTGGATTGATTTCGTTTTCAGTATTCAGCCTTTATTTTTGAAGTGTCGCATGGTTTTCTCCTTTATGTCTGAGAGCATCTTTATTTTCAGGTTATTCTTGAAAATTAAAATTGGATTGTGAGTCTTACATTTAGTTGTATTCATTTACTTCAATTCAGGTGCACCCTTGTTTAAACATAGACTCTGGTTACATAGTAAATAACTCTGTGCGCAATGATTGAGAACTATAATGATTTCCTTGTAAAAGTGAAAACATCGTATTGATGATTTGGGGATCGATCATAGTATTCTTTCTGAGTTTAACACTTTCTTATAACACATAGTTTCAAAACATAGTATATTTATTATCGTGACAGACATTTAGGAGAAGGGTTGAGCTGTCTTTCTGATAGAAATTTACATTTTTGGAAGAGCCTTTTATTTTTGGTGCAGAGAGGATTTATTTTAGTCTTTACAATTATTTCTAGTGAATGCGTGTTTGATTGAATGATCTCTTTTCTTTACTCAAGTTGAAGTTTCTTTATCTGACCTGTTCATTTCCAGTTGGTTAATGATAGCACATTTATGCATGAGTAAGAGGTGATTGAAATTGAACATGTTCCAGTATAGGAAATGTTATATACCTAGGGGGGGGTAATATGGGGTACCGAGGGAGGTACCCAAGGTAATAATGTAATAATGGGATGGGCCATAGTAATAAATAAGGTGGTTAACCCATGTCATGTAAGGGACCACAAGTAGTTGATAATAATGTAAGGGGCCCATGATATTAGTTGATGGTATGAGGAAACCATGGTAATAATGCATGGTATTGTATGTATGAGGCCTATATAGAGGCTAGAGACTCCACATGGAGAGTTATGGATCTGATAAGAAAATATAAGATCATGCAAATAAACCCAGATATAATATGAAATGATTCTTTCTTGATCAAACCCTTAAGGTAGGGCAACACCATACATTCACTCCTTAAGGAAGGAGAACACTCCACAAGCCATATGCTTGTTCATACAAGACTATTTTTCTTCATGTCTCTCCATGTGGAGTCTCTAGCCTCTATATAGGCCTCATACATACAATACCATGCATTATTACCATGGTTTCCTCATACCATCAACTAATATCATGGGCCCCTTACATTATTATCAACTACTTGTGGTCCCTTACATGACATGGGTTAACCACCTTATTTATTACTATGGCCCATCCCATTATTACATTATTACCTTGGGTACCTCCCTCGGTACCCCATATTACCCCCCCTAGGTATATAACATTCCACCCCCCTAAACATGTTTCGTCCCCGAAACATGGGAAGAACACAAATAATAAGATCTACTCAAAAGAGTAGTCCACTAATACCATGCACATGCATCTAGCCATCCAAGAGAAAGGTGAACCCTCGATCTCGCTGGTGCCTCGCTCGCTTGAGATGGAAGTTGATCGTGGTAGCTCTTCTGTGTTGATGTGTAGTAGGTGGATCTTCGCTTCTCCTTATCTATCTTGTGGGGGTTGTTGTCCTTGTGACTAACTGGTTGCCATCTTGATGGTTGTCTTGCAGGGTGATGTGGGTGATGATATGTTGAAGTTTTAACCCACGGTGTCGTCTTCTTTAATTCACCCTATTGAGGTGCCTGTTGTGGTGTCTTCTTTTCCAACATGACTTCAACCACTGAGTCCTCCTCTGATGTATCAGCACTTGTAACCTTTTCTGCTTCAGCCTCTGTTTGTGTCTGATTGTCGACCATCAACTGCTCATCATCTGATATGTCAGACCCTGGA
>APFE031205070.1:0-24429 GCA_000404065.3 Pinus taeda
TGATGAGGGCCATGGGATATGACTGTTCAGCTCTGATCATAAGAGGTTCAATTGTCTCTCTTACCAATATATTCTACATCTCTTCAACCCTTGATTCCTCATGGTACGTCCATGATGCCAAAGCCATCAACTGTAAATCTCCTAGCTTGGCATTAGGGTCCCATACATTCATATCTGTTAAGTCCATGCTGTGCAAATAAAACTCAGACATCTTGGCCCTATCTTCTAGTGTGCTATGATCACAAAGATCAATGAACTGCCTGTAGTCCTAAAATGGCATGGTGCCTCTTTGTGCTAGGGTCTTGATCTAGAACTACAACCACTGTTCCTTGAGGTATAGGGCATAAGATTTAGCTAGCATCCTACACTAGATTTCCTCCAAAGAGAGACTGGCCATACATGCCAATTGATTCTCTCTTTCTTGCAACTGTCCTCTCAACCATGCATTTTCTGTTTCTAGTTGATTTTTCATTATGGCCTCTCTATCTCTCAATCTACTTAGCTCTCTGCCCATCTCCTTGAGCTTCTCCTCCATGTGCCCAATTTTTTCCACCCCCTTGGATTTGGTGATCCGCATCCATTGGTGAGTTCTGGCTCTCTCCTTCTCAAGCTTGAAGAACAGTGGAATAGAAAATTTTTGAGGTATGAACCTGACTCCTTCAATAAACCTATAGTAGGAGTCAAGGTTAGGTTGGGGGCTAGGTTATTTTGACTTTGGGTCCTCTTCTTTAGTTCCTTGCTATTAGACTACCTCCTTTTCCAATTTTTGTGTCTCTTGTATGTTCAACGGAGTATCCTATAGGACTGCTTCTGCTTCCTTTAGATTCTGCTGTGTATCCCGTAGGATTGCTTTTCCCTTGGAGGAGGTTGATCTAGTCATAGGCCTTCTCACATAGGTGATAGGAGACATAGGGGAAGGAATTTTATCCTT
Organism: Pinus taeda; assembly: GCA_000404065.3. Taxonomy (NCBI): domain Eukaryota; kingdom Viridiplantae; phylum Streptophyta; class Pinopsida; order Pinales; family Pinaceae; genus Pinus; species Pinus taeda. The sequence goes on from APFE031205070.1 coordinate 932, forward strand.
TTGTTTAGGTGAGTCTTCAATCATAATGGGAATTTTGGTTGGTGTTCAGGGTTTCCCCTGCCTTATTCTTGTGCTTTTCCTTGTACTGAAATATAAGGGGGTATGTCTCTGTCTTTTGCCTTTTTGCTTGATGGGGGTGCTAAGAGCAGTGAGGGAAGCTACTTCCTCTCTCTTAGGGGGTTCTGGAGACACCCTAGGTGACTCCTCCTTGTCTTCTGCCCCTCTTTCCCATTGCTTTCTTCACCTATGTCCTACCTTTCTTCTTCCTCTTGTAAATCTTCATCATCTTTATCAGTTTCCTCCTTAACCTCCTCCTCTGTTTCTTCTTCTTAATGATCTACTTCTTCTTCCTCCACTTTAGTCTCTTCCTCTTCCTCCTTAATGATAGTAGGAATAACATCATATGTGAGAGCTTTGATGTCTTCCTCCACCTGCATGTCTCTGAAAACTGACCATTGTATAGGAATTATGAGGTTTTGGAGGGCATTTTCTATAAGGATTCTAATTAACCCATGGTGAGCTAACTGTTGGGAATTTCCCTCTTGCACTTTGATGCTTGAGTCTATTAGTGACTGCAACAAGAAGTATGGTATGCTGAGCCTGTGGTGAAGGGGTGTTTTTGCTCCAAATCTCAATTCTTAAAGAAGCCTAAAATGATAGCCATAAACCACACTATACCTACACTCACATGAAATGTATTTGATAAGTTGGTAGCTTACCTCATTCCAGGGATATCACAGACTTGCTCTCCTTACTCCATTTTTGTCCTCAGTGGGTTCCTCATCTTCTAAAAAGAATTTCCTTTTGGAAACCTGGCTATCTCCTTTGTCTTCCTTCCTCCATGGTACTCCTACGGGAAGTGTGGTAACTCTGATGATGAGTTCAAGGGTGAGTTCTATGGATAGGCCTCTTACCACAATAGTGGCATGGAATCTGGTGAGTGGAATGAGGGAGAGAGCAAAATCTCAGGCCATCTCATCATCACACCCCCTTAATTTTTTGGAAAACCCCATCCAATTATTCCTTGTGAAGATTTCTAGTACCTAAGGGTGTTGTTGGATTCTCACAGTGTTAGTTTGCTCCCTCTTTTTAAACCATCCTGTCATCTTGGTTGGTGATGTTTTGAGGAGATGAGATGGTTGATACAATTTTCAAATGCAGAATTAAAAAACTGAGATGACTGTGTGGACAATTCTCTTGCACAACTGCCAAATTCACTCAAACTGGAGGATTTTTTTGTTCAACTTACTTGGAAAGAAGAATGTAATTACATATCCTACCTCTTCATAATGTTTGTTGTGGTCAACCCCCGTGTTTTCCCCTCTGAAACTCCTCTTGGCCTATCTTGTAGACTGTCTCTGTGTATCCTGTAGGAATCCTATGTGTAATCCTGTAGGATTTCCTTTGCAATCCTATAGGAATTCCTGTGCAGAGAAACGATGGTGTCTTCCTTGCTATAGGTTTCATGGGTATGAGAGCTACTTGTGAGAGTGAGCCCCAAGGAAGTGAATGCATGAATGCATGGGACAACAATTATTTCCTCTTATGGTCATTTGGGGTGAGGTGGTGTGCTGGTAGCCGAGGTATGATTTCCATTTTTGGATCGTTGGTCCCCACTACCACCTCATCATTCCCCACTTCCTTGTAATCAAATCCCACTTCATGCTTCCGTAGCCTTAACTGCTTCTATCCTTCTCCTTTCTATTTTTGATTTGACTACTGCCATGTGGGAGAGGTCAAGTTGTTTTGCCTTTATTGAATGATTGAAGGTGGCTAAGTTAACTGGCCACCTTTCGCTTATAAACCAACTTACTCATAACCTTTACATCGTTTGACTACATTATGCACATGAGAGAGTGAGTGGGATACTTACTTGTAGTGCTTAATACCTTGGTGCAGTGGTTGAAGACCGTAGGTGCTTGCTATGTGTATTAGTTGCATTCTAGTCTTCTTCCCCTTTTTTTGTTGTTCTCTGATGATTTTTTTGTGGTGCAGGTACTTGGTATTGAAGATGATGGTGCTGTTGCTGCTTTGGAGTCCCTTCTGCTCTTGGATCATCATGTTGGAAGCTTGCTGTTCTTATGATTTGTATTCTATTGGATAGACTGCTACAAGATTTCCTATAGGATGTCCTGTAGCTGCTTCTCCCTCAGAACTCTTAATCTCACCTTCTGCTGGGAGTTTGAGGATGGTGACATGGATGGAGAGGGAGACTAGGAGTGTGGAGGATGAGGAATACTCGGGTGATGCTCCCTATTTCTCTCTGTTTCCTTCTTTTTCGAAGATTGTGATTTTTTTTTTAAACTGATATATTTTTTTAAGGGTGATTGCAAGGGCGCTAAAGGTGGACATAGGTATGGTCATGGAAGGTGGACATAGGGGTGCTATTTTATTGACATAGTAGGTCATTTTTTCCTTTAGGGTCACTTCTTGTAGGATTGATGGGTCACTGTGATTCCTATAGGATCATCCTATAGATTTTCAGGGGATCTTGTAGAAAACATAGTCCCCTTGTAAACTAAAGGAAAGGAGTGGAAAAAATGAGAGAAATGGTAGAGTGATGAGTGAAAATGAGTGGAAAAATAAAATGTGAGTGAAATAGGTCTCTTGGTGATCCTCCTTTGCTCTCTAATCATCCTTCTTGCTGACCTGCAAAATAGAAATTTTCATGATTTTTTTTTTTTTGAAAACAACTAGGCTACCTCTGAGAGGTTTTCATCCTATTTGTTTTCCCTGGGCACCTCAAGAGATTTTTTCACCTAGGTATCTTTTTATTCTCATTACACCATTGGGTCACCCCAAGAGGTTTTCAACCCGATAGTGGGACTCAGGTGCCTCATGGAGGTTTTCACTCGAGTCTTTTTTTTTGAGTGATTTGATGAGGTAGGAGCTAAAACTTGCTCCACTACCATCATTGTTTTATTGATATCATTAATGAATTCTTGTTTTTACAACTGTCTCTTGTAAATTTTCAATCGGTCTCCATTAACAAGTAAAGGAATAGCCTCTTCATCTATGGTTCTGATTTGTACTGAACCATTATCATGGCATCTTTCTACAACAGAAGGTCCTAGCCATCCTGTCCTTAACTTTCCCTTGAAGTCTTTATACCTAGAACCATATAACAAAGCCCATTCACCCTCTTGAAATTGATTTTCCTTGATGTTCTTATCATGCCAGATCTTCCTCTAAAGTTGAATTACCTCTATATGTAGGAGGGCCTGCATTCTGAACTCATCCAAACCATTCAACTGGAGCAATCTCTCTTTTTGTGTACTGCTGAGATCTAGATCTAGTTGGGCTGCCATCCTTAATGTATTATACTCAAATTCAATGGACAACAAGGCCTTTTTCCCATAGACCAGCTCATAGGGTGTGAATCTAGTGGTGGTATTCCAAGTGGTATTATAGGCCCAGGTGGCCTCAACTATTCTATTTTCCCAATACTTCCTACTGTTGCTTACCACTTTGGTCAAGATGCCCTCCAACGCTCTATTGGTCACCTCTACTTGTCCATTAGCTTGTGGATGGTAGGGAGTGGAGGTTCTATGCTTGATCTTGTGTTGGCTGAGCAAGTCTTCAATCATGTTGGAGGTAAACTGGCTGCCTTGGTCCATGACCAACTCTCTAGGGTTCCCAAATTTGTAAAATACATTCTCTCTTAGGAACTCTGCTACCTTCTCTTCTATGCTGATCTAAATCGGATCCATGAACGACTGTCAAAGAACCCTGACTATATCGGGATGAAACAAATCTCTAATGAAATCCAAAACAACATCAAAAACGCCCTGAACCAGTGGCCATGGTAGCCGGCGTGGAATGACAAGGACCTTGGTCAAAGCAAGCTGACCGAGGCCCATGGAGACTGCAAAGGAGGTCAAAGTAGCCCCTGGGAGCCCCAGACCAAGAAAAGGAGCTGATTTTCGATGCGCAATTAAGCCCTTGGTCACGTTGGGAGCCAGAGAACCGGGGATGAAAAAAAAAAAGCACTAAAGTACAAAGGCGAGACCTGCACCCTAGAAACTGACAGTTTTGATCGGGGCGCCCTTGAACGGTAAGAGGTTTTGGACAGAAGCGGAGCGATCCCATACACCGATTGATGCGTGGTGGTGGAGGAGAGAGAAAACTGCCATTGATCGTGCGTTATCGGTTGAGCAAGTCAACCGCGCTCGACGTGTGTATGACGTCAGATCTTGAGGAGCTCAGATCAGACGGCTGAGATTGCGCCCCATAGAAAGAAGCAGAATCGACCAGGAATTAAGCCGTGCTTTAAAGGGATTTGGAATCCGTTGACCACCGCGGTGGAGAAAGAACGTATCCACGACATAACCAAAGAAATGAATCGACGAGTAGGATGGCACTGTTCCGATGAGGACACGTGGCCACTCCCTGAGCGTTCATGTTGACGCCGAACAGGGAACTCCAAGTGCAGCTGCAGAAGGCGAATTGACAGAGGTAGAAGAGGAACCGAGCAAGCATGAGTTTGAATGGCTAAAAGCCATGAACAATGAAACAGAATACACGAAGTGGAACAGTTGAACATTGAGATACAGAACCCAGAGAAGAGGCAGTTAAGAGAAAAGCAGGACGAGACAGAGGGCCGGGCTGATGCAGTGGCATCATTGAGCACCAGAGCTTGAGAGATTCAAGCCGCCCCATAGGGGAATCTGTCGAGATCGAGCCTTACATTTGGTTCTTTCCACTGTAGACCAGAAGGTCACAGAGCTGGTAGGAAGAAGAGTCTGTGTACTCCAGTGGCTTGGGGGATCCAAGAACCACCATGCCAAGCAAAAACCTGCTTTAGGAGAACTCACATTGAGTCCCTACATAGTAATCCTCTGCTGAAAGCATAATAAAACAAGACCACCATTGAAAGCTAGACCGGAGATGTAGCCTTGGGAGATAGGGTGAACTGCTTATTAAGATTGTCTGTGTCTTGCGTTTTCTTACTATATTTCTCTAAGGTCCTTCCATTTAAATGTCTATGTATTGACAATTTGATTGATCCATTGCTTAAATAACACAGAACACACACCAGCACATGAGTCTGTAATACATTTTGTTTAATAGATTTTCAACTGATGGCACTCATAGAGTGATTATCAGATCAAGTGGTATCAGAGCGCTAGGATGTAAGGTTAGACAAGCTTGTGTTGGTTTAGCTGTGAATGCTCACTAGATTAAAGCTCAAATTAGGAGAACGAGATTTGGTGGAAACTAATCCTAAAATTTGGAGAGTCTATTCTCGGAAGACAATGTCAAAGGAAGGTTCTATAGGGCTAGACCCTCAATTTATAAAAATTTTCCTAGCTGTAAAGTCTATGGTAGAAGAAATGTATAGGGACTTTAGAAAGCATAAGGATGAAGACTCATCAGGCTCTAAACGAGATAAAGAAGAAGATGAATCTCATTCCCATGACCACCCAAAAGGGAAAGGGAAAGAAGAAAGCTTTCCTACACCTCCTAATAGCCCTATGCATAATAAGAAAGCATCCTTGGTTAAACTAGATGTTAAATTTTATTTGCATATATATGATGGAGAGCTAAATGCTGAAAAGTTGGACAATTGGATTAGACAAATTGATGTGTATTCAAGAGTACAGAACATAGACTCAGACAAGAGTAGGATTCAGCTGGCAAGCCTATGCCTAGGAGGCACTGCCTTGGTTTGGTGGGAAGGCAGAACCCAAGCCGATATAAAGAAGCATGGTAAGACCATCTATGTCTGGAGTGAATTTGTTGTTGCAATAAAAAAGCAGTTCTATCCATTGGCCTACATGAAACAAGCCATGATGAGTTGGCAAACTCTTCGGCAATTGAAAGGGAAAAGTATGCAAGGGTATACTCAAGAATTTAGAAAGAGGGCATTGATGTTGGGCATCTCATTAGACTCACCAGAAACTCTTTTAAAGTACATTGGTGGTCTACACAGCTACATGAGGCATACCATCCTCATGTTTAATCCCACTAGTATAGATGAGGTATCTGTACAAGCTACTCATCTAGAAGCTAGAGGAAAGAATGGAAATCCAGAAGTTGGGGGACCATCCCAACCCACTGTAAGGAAGAGCAAGGAGAAAAGAAAGCAAAAGTGAAAAGCAAGGAAGGATAACACTGCACAAAAAGGAAAAGCTTCATGCACTAACTGTAAAAAGGAGGGGCATGATGATGAGCATTGTTGGATTCTACATCCAGAGCTGAGGCCTAAGAAGTCAGAGGGAAAGAAGAAGAAGGTTGCTGTATCTATTCAGAAACATTTTGAGTCAGACTAAGGAGATGAAACAATCATTACAGCCACAGGTATAAAAGGTAAGAATTCTGAAGCATCTACTAGTAATTCTGCTCAATCAGTTATTGATGAAGGACATGAGAGAAAAAGACATGAGCTTTTCCATATTCGAGTTGTTCCAAAAATCAAAAGATTGATACTTTGTTTGATAGTGGCTCACAAGTGAATCTAATTTCCGAAGCAATTGTAAAGAAATTGGGATTAACAACTGCACCTCATAAGAAACCATACCCATTAGGATGGTTGAATGATAAAGCACAACTACAAGTGACTAGATAGTGCAAACTCAAGTTTTCTTTTGGGTCAGCATTTGTAGATGAGGTTGAGTTAGATGTAATTCCTTTGGATATATGTGGAATTGTTTTAGGAAGTCCTTACTTGTATGATAAAAAGGCTATTTTCTATAGAGCTGAGAAAAAGTATATACTTGTTAAAGATGCAATCGAATACTTTGTAAGAGCTCATAAGCTCAAGAATAATTATACTCTCATAAACTCAAGACATATGAAAAGAATGATAAATTCATGCACACAATTTCTACTAATGGTTGTAAAGGAAAAGACACCTGATAAAACCAATGTATTTGAGGGCTATAATGCTGATCAGCAAGATGATATAGAAAACATTGTTTTAGAGTATGATGTCTTGTTTCAAGAACCTAAAGGTCTGCCACCCAAAAAGGGAGTAGTACATGATATTATTTTGCAGCAAGATGTTCCGTTGCCCAACACTGGGATGTATGGGTTATCTGCTTTAGAGAATGCTGAAATCAAGAGACAGGTGTAGGAGTTGCTCGAGAAAGGGTTCATTAGGCCTAGCACATCACCATGTGGGTCACCAATTGTCTTGGTGAGAAAGAAAGATGGATCGTGGAGAATGTGCATTGACTACCGAGCACTGAATAAAATAACAATAAAAAATTGTTATCCCCTTCCTCGCATAGATGATCTTTTAGATCAATTGAAGGAAGCTATTTATTTCACCAAGCTAGATTTGCACAGTGGATACCATCAGGTCAGGGTTGCAGAGCAAGATGCATGGAAGATTGCTTTTAAAACAAATCAGGGATTGTACGAATGGCTGGTTATGCCTTTTGGCTTGACCAATGCCCCTGCTACTTTCATGAGATTAATGAATGATGTACTCAGACCTTTTCTTGATGATTTTGTTATTGTATATCTAGATGACATTCTGATTTTTATTAAAACATGGGAAGAACATTTAAAGCATGTTAAGCAGAATTTAGATGTTTTGAAAAGAGAAAAACTTTATGTTAAACTCTCCAAATGTGAATTTGGCAAAACCTCTCTAAATTATTTGGGTCACATAGTAGGGGGAGGTGAATTGAAAATAGATCCCTCTAAAGTGTCAGTCATTATAAACTGGCCTAAACCCAAGTCTGCTACAGAAGTGAGAAGCTTCTTAGGAGCAACACAATATTGGAGGAAGTTCATTTCAAAGTTTTCCTCAATTGCAGCTCCCTTACATGCTTTGACAGGATTGAACAAGGTGTTTCAGTGGGGAGGCAAACAACAGAAAGCCTTCGACACCTTAAAATAAAAAATTAGTACAACACCTATACTAGAGTTGCCAGATCTACAAAGGCCATTTGAGATCCAAACTGATACCAGTGACTATGCCATGGGAGCAGCGTTGACATAGCAGGGTAAACCCATATGTTACCATTCTGAGACTTTTAATTCTGCAGTAGTTAACTATCCTACATATGATAAAGAATTGTATGCATTAGTCCAGGGTGTGAAAAAGTGGAAACATTACTTAATGGGCAAAGAAACGGTAATACATACTGATCATCAGCCACTTCAATACCTACACTCCCAAACTAAATTGTAGCAATCAAGACATTAGATGGATGGGTTTTCTACAACAGTTTCATTTAGTCATTAGATATAAAAAGGGCATACATAACAAGGTTGCGGACATGCTATCTAGACCAATTATAAATGCATCTACCATACTTAAGCATCATTCTGTGCTGCATGAAAGCTACATAGAACAGTATGCTCAGGACATGGAATTTAAGGATGTATATGCAACTTTGAGTCAAGAAAAAAGAATAGAAGAATTTGACTATCATGTGAAGGACTGACTCTTATATCATTGTGGGAAACTCTGCATACCACAAACTAAGAGAGTAAAGATAATTAGGGAAGCACACACTTCTCTGATATCAGGTTACTTTGGGCTAAGTAAAATAGTTGCACAGCTGCAAAGGTTCTGCTATTGGCCAAGAATGAGTGAGACAGTTTCTAGATATGTAAAGGGATGTGTTACGTGTGCTAAAATCAAGCCCAGTAACAGAAAACTAGGCTTGTACACCCCATTTCCAGTTCCTTCTCACCCTTGGGAAAGCATTTCCATGGATTTTGTTGGGGGACTGCCTAAATCTAGGAAAGGTCATGATTATCTATATGTTGTTGTGGATAGGTTCAGAAAAATGTGTAGTTTGATACCCTGTAGTAAATAGATTATAGCTGAAAAAACTGCAAAATTATTCTTTGACATGTATGGGTTCATTTTGGATTACCCACTTTTATTGTATCTGATCGAGACACCCAATTTGTGGGAAGGTTTTGATCTAGTCTGTGGGAACTAATGGACACCAAATTAAAGAAAAGCACAACTTTTCATCCACAAACAGATGGTGAGATAGAAGTAGTTAACAGGACGGTGATCCAGTTACTGAGAGGATATTGCAACAAACATCCTAAGCTTTGGGATGAACACTTTTGTTATGTGTAGCATGCTTACAATAGAGCCAAACACTCTTCTACACAAAGATCTCCTTTTGAGGCCTGTTTTGGTTTCATACCAAGATCTCCCTTGGATTTTGTCTTTGGTAAAGATACCATGGTTGAAAGAAACAGTGATGTGGACAAGGCAACTAGGTTCATTGAATAGATTGAGGAGATGCACTAGGCGGTACAGGAACAGCTGGAAAAGAGCCAGGCCAAGTACAAGGCTAAACATGATAAGCATCGGATGGAGCATAGTTTTCAAGTTGGAGACCAAGTCTGGCTGTATATCAACAAGGACAAAATGCAAGGTGAAGGTAAAAAGCTAAAGCCTATCAGGTATGGACCCTTCAGGATACTTGAGAAGATTGGTGAGAATGCTTTTTGCCTTGATCTACTAGCTTACATGCACATCTACTCAGTCGTGAATGCAGATTGCTTGAGGTTGTTTGAACCTTCAATGATTGAGGACCCTGAAGAGCAGAGTCAATTACCTTCTGTTGATGACCTGCTACCTGAATATCTAAGTGAATTACGGGAGGACACAATGCGGGACGGGAAGGTAAGGACAGCGTGCAGTGGACAAGTGGAATACCTCAGGATTGGGTTTAAAGGTTCGAAGCCGAGTAGTGCGAAGTGGATTGAGATTGGACAAGTGAGACAACAGTTTCCTCACTTAGTCAATGCTTGAAGAAAACCAACTTTTGGTGGTCCAAAAGCTTTTCAGTGGGAAGGCTATGATCCGAATCAGATCCATGAACGACTGTCAAAGAACCTTGACTATATCGGGATGAAACAAATCTCTAATTAAATCCAAAACAACATAAAAAACACCCTGAACCAGTGGCCATGGCAGTTGACGTGGAACGACGAGGACCTCGGTCAAAGCACACTGACTGAGGCCCATGGAGACTATGCAGGAGGTCAAAGTAGCCCTGGGAGCCCCAGACTGGGAAAAGGAGCTAATTTTCGATGTGCGATTAGCGCCTAGTGCCTAGTGCTAATCGCACATCGCTAGGCAAACAGGGCTGAAATGGAGGAGCCTTAAGCCCTTGGTCACATTGGGAGCCAGAGAACCACGGGCGGAAAAACGAAAAGCACTAAAGTACAAAGGTGGGACCCGCACCCTGGAAACTGGCAGTTTTGATCGGGGCGCCCTTGAACGGTAAGAGGTTTTGGACAGAAGTGGAGGGATCCCATACACCGATCGACGCATGGCAGCGGAGGAGAGAGAAAACCACCATTGATCGCGCGTTATCGATCGAGCAAGTCAACCGCGCTCCACATGCGTATGACGTTAGATCTTGAGGAGCCCAGATTAGACGGTTGAGATTGCGCCCAATAGAAATAAGTGGAATCGATCGGGAATTAAGCCACGCTCTAAAGGGATTTGGAATCCATTGACCACCGTGGTGGAGAAAGAACGTATCCACGACATAACCGAAGAAATGAATCAATGATTAGGCTGGCGCTGTTCTGATGAGGACATGTGGCCACTCACTGAGTGTTCATGATGACACCGAACAGGGAACTCCAAGCGCAGTTGCAGAAGGTGAATCGACAGAGGCGGAAGAGGAACCGAGCAAGCATGAGTTCGAATGGCTAAAAGCCATGAACAATGAAACATAATACACGAAGTGGAACAGTTGAACGTTGAGATACAAAACCTAGAGAAGAGGCAGTTAAGAGAAAAGAGGATGAGACAGAGGGCTGGGTTGACGCAGTGGCAGCATTGAGCACCAGAGCTTGAGAGATTCAAGCCACCCCATAGGGGAATCTGTCCGGATCGAGCCTTACATTCAGTTCTTTCCACTGTAGACCAGAAGGTCACAGAGCTGGTAGGAAGAAGAGTTTGTGTACTCCAGTGGCTTGGGGGATCCAAGAACCACCCTGCCAAGCAAAAACCTGCTCCAGGAGAACTCACATTGAGTCCTTGCATTGTAATCCTCCGCTGAAAGCATAATAAAACAAGGCCACCACTGAAAGCCGGACCGGAGATGTAGCCCTGGGAGATAGGGTGAACTCCTTATTAAGATTATTTGTGTCTTGTGTTTGCTTACTGTATTTCTCTGAGGTCCTTCCATTTAAATGTCTGTGTATTGGCAATCTGATCGATCCGTTGCTTAAATAACGCAGAACACACACCAGCACATGAGTTTGTAATACCTTTTGTTTAATATATTTTCAACTGATGGCACTCATAGGGTGATTATCAGATCAATTGCTACCTTAATTGCCTTGGTTTCAACGCACTTAGTCAGATAGTCAGTGCACACAATGATGTACTGCTTTTGTTTGGAAGGAGGGTCAATAGGTCCAATGAAGTCCATGCCCCACTTGTCAAATGGATCGAAAGTCACCTGAGGCATTTCATCTCTTGGAGTAGGCCTTCCCATCCTTTGACACCAATCACACTGACTAGTATATCTTTTCACATCTTGATGAAGGGTGGGCCAATAATAGCTTACTTGTAACACTTTGAATGCTGTCCTCTTTGCTGCAAAGTGACTGTTGAGCCCTGAACTTGCATCTTTCCTACACACTTTCCTAGACTATTTCCATTCAGCTGGACCTCCTAAGCTATCACATCATTGCATATTAATCATAAAATAGCATTTAAAGTGGTTTTTTAACTATGTCTTTGCGTTTGCTGTTTGAATTAGATTTTTTCTTACGAGTTGTGGAATGCAGCCACTTTCCGCAGCTGGTTAACCTTTCTGCAACAATTTTTGTTAAACTCCAGGTTGTAGGTGTCATCAGGCAAAGCAAGCCACATGGGCAAGTTGGAAATGACCTGGACATAGATCAGGTCCTATAGGTTTAGCCAGATTCATCAGGGAAAGACGTGGTCAATGGTGGTCAAGCGGTAGTCAAGAGTCCTACGGCAATAGGACTCCGTTTTCAAACACGTGAAGATTTTCGTGGTCGTTTCTAGATCCCTGGAGGCACGTTGACACCTGTAGGTTGCCCCACGATGTGGATCTAACAGCCGTTTTCAATAGATTGCATAATCTCGGCAACCATGATGCTAAATCCATGGACGCTGTCTTTTACGTGTCCTCTGTCAATGTAGTTTCATAGGAAAATGGTTGTGAGTTTCTTGTTATAAATAACGCGTTTCCAAACGCATACAGTTAGTCTTTTTGCTTATGTAATTTCACTGTTAAGTTGTTGTGCCGTGACACTAGTCCCACTGTGATAACACTGTTTTGAGATATAAAAGAAGACTTTGTTCTTACATGATTGCGTGAGCATAATTCTTGATTGATAGCCTGTTGACCGAGGTTGTGTAGAGGGCCCCTGCACATTGAGGTTTTGTTCTTTTATTCCTGTACAGTTTTATGTAGTGTTACTTTAATTCCATTGCATATATTCCATAGTTATTCACTTGTGTATATTTCTTTTGCTATAAAATATTAACACTTCACTCCTGTTCATGATTTTACAAGCTTTGTATATTACTGTTAACACTGATCAGTGTGTGTGTATGTTTCAGGATAGAAGTAGGCTCAGGCACTTTACACATTTCCTTTTGCAAAAACTAGTGACATGGAATCAATGTTTCTGCTGACTTGCTTTTCTTAGTTTTTTTAATTCTAGTTATGTTTTGTTGATTTTAGTTTAGTTCATTTGCTTTGTTAGACAATTTAGAAATCAACTTGCTCAAGTTGTTGATGATTACCTCCGAAAGCCATAACTTAGACTACCTAGCGAGGGGTCAGACTATGAATTGATGTGATTTGATTTTAGTTTTACTTTTCTACAATTAGATATCACATTGCTCAAGTTGTTGATGATTACCTCCGAAAGCCATAGCTTAAACTACCTAGTGAGGGGTCAGACTATGAATTGATGTGATTTGATTTTAGTTTTACTTTTCTGCAATTAGATATCAAATTGCTCATGTTATTGATGATTACCTCCGAAAGCCGTAGCTTAGACTACCTGGCGAGGAATCAGACTATGAATGATGTAATTTGATTTTACTTTTATTAGATTGCAAATTTTGATTTGTTTGAAGTGTAGTAGCTTAATCCATTTTTCTATTTAGACAGCAGTAGGGATAATGGTTTCATGATCAATAGTTCATTTCTTGTTTGACTTAAGTAGCAGCACATCTTCATTTTTGTTCTGGTATTAATTTCATCATTAGTATGTTATAAGACCCTCTGGAGCATTAAGATCTAGAAATCACTATAAAGGACATAATTTCCTTAAAACCTATATCCATACTTGCCTTCTAGAGACTTAGGAATAGGATTCCCATTCACATTAGGAGACAAACAAAGATAAAAACACCAAAAACAAAATAAAAATAAAAAGCGACAAAAGTAAGAAATAGGTCATCTTGCACATATAGTGCGCCACACTTCATCAGCTTACGAATCCCAGATTGATAATTAATGTAGCAATTTAGGACACACTAAATTGACCAAACATTTTGGCGCCATTGCCGGGGAAGTGTAACTAGGTAGCCAATTTCTTAAAAAAAAAATCAAAGAAGGGAAAATTGATAACTTCTCGAAGTATGCTCTCCTCTTGCACCTAGTGTAATTTGGAGGATTAGAAAAGAGAGTTATTGGTTCAATAATTTCTTGAGTATGCTCTCTTCTTTCACCTAGTGTGATCTGGAAGATCAGAAAGAGAATTATTAGCCTGACTTGAAGAGAAAAATAAAAATAAAAAAATGACATGCCTAGAGCAAAAGATTCTAGGGGAAGGTTTATAGCTAGGGCAAAGAGTTCGATTTTCACAACTCCAGCTTCTTCAAGGAATAGAAAAGATTCACCACCATCTACTCCTAGCCTTAAGACTCCTGGAATTCAAGGAGCAGCAACTGAATTAGAGGATTTTCCTACACTATCTACCAAATCTCATCTAGGAGAAGACCCTTTCTTCACTTCTACAGGAGAGCATATTGTAATCAAAGAGGTAGAATCACCCAAAGAAGAGAAGGAAGAAACTCTCTCTTGTCCACATTTGATAGAAGAACCAGAAGACTTTGAGGAAACTATCATGATGGAGGAAGTAGTAAATGGATTTGGGGTAGAGGTAGAGGAGGAGGAAATAATGGAGGCAACAATGGTGGAGGTGGAGGTAATAATGGAAGAAATAGGGAAGGAGATAACTCGTTTGGATTCGCTATAGTTGACGATGAAACTCACACAACAACGAAAAACATCTCACCATCTGTCCTCCCCAACTTTTATGGATTGCGAAGTGAGGGTCCTGAAACATTTCTGTCTAAGTTTGAAGTCATGTGCCGAACCTATGACTATATGGAAGGCTCTCAAAAAATCAAAATGTTTCCTTCAACATTGAAGGGAGCCGCTTTGAAATGGTTCATGGGATTAGTCACCCGATCTATTAGGACTTGGAATAATATGAAACAAACATTTTTGGATAGATACCTGGACTATTGTATGCCCACCAATCACAAGGATGAGCTATTCAAAATGATGCAAAAAGAAGATGAAAACTTGGAGGATTTACTTGAAAGATTTCAATACAATTTAAAGAGAGCAAAAATGAGTAACTTAGATGAGGAAACTTTGAAAGCCCTTCTATTGAAAGCCATTAGAGATGAATGGATAGATATTTTAAACATTATGGGGAAGGGAGACATTTCTCAACTTCCACTTCGTGACATAGCAGAACTATGTGTCCATCTCTCGAGGGGAAAATCTAAAACGGGAAAAGGGCCTAGAGATCCTTCTCTTATTAGAGCAAACAAATATGCAACTGGATCGGTAAGTAGGGCAGAGATTGGTAATATGCTTGATGAATTCAAAACTGATATCCTAGGGAGTCTTAGTGAACAACTAGACACCCTTAAAATTCAAAAAAAGCAGAAAACAGAAGGTGATGCTTTGGCCATCTTTTGTCCAAAATGTAGGAAGAAACATGCTCTAAGGGAATGCCCCTTGGATGCAAAAGTTGTAGAAACATGTATGATTTTCTCAGAGAATCATGAGACCAAGGATTTTCCTTCAATTCCTGGGCTCAAAGCTATCTTTCAAGAAGATCCAAATTCAGTAGAATCTCTCTGTTTTGTTTTAAGAAGACCTTGGTAGGGGCAACAAAATAAAGGGTTTAACAACCCTATGAACTTTCAACCCCCGCCAAATTGGAATTATTGGAAACAATCTTGGCCCCAACCTCAAAATCCATATCAATCATGGGCACATGGGATACAAAATCCTTATGGGAGATTTTCTCAATTTTATCAATATCCTCCATCTTTTCAAAATCAACAAACTCCACAAATTCCAAATCAAAATCCACAACTTTCCTTGCCATTTCCACAACAACAAACTTCTCAACAAAATCCAAATCCTCAACTCACGCTTCCATTTCAACAAAAGACAAATCAACTGCCTGCTCAGCCATTGCCAATTCCTAACAATAAAAATCCTCAGAATACTTATATGATAGAAGGACAACAATTTCCTACCTATATGATTGTTCCTCTTAATGATGTACAACTCAGGTCTGGTAGAGTTTTAGAAAAACCTTCTATAGATGTCCAAGAGCAAGATACCTCTAAGGAGGACTTTCTTAAAGTCAATAAGGGTTCTAAGGAAGCATCTCTTCAAAACTCAAACACTCAAAAAGAGATAGAAAAAGAGTCAACCCCCACAACTCCTATAGTTAAGCAACCTGCATCTTCATCTACACCTCCTTTCCCTGAAAGATTACAAATTGACAAAGGGGTGGAAAAGCAAATCGTGTTGCTTGACTATGATTTTCTAGATGAATTAAAGAATGTCTGTATCAAGATTTCCTTGCTACAAGCCATTAGAGAGATTCCTATTCTAGGATAAACAATAAAGGAGTTGAGTCTCAAAAGACCAGGAAGGAAACCAAGAGATACAAGAAGAATCCACCTGGTGGGAAAAATTGCAGATATCATGATGGGAAAAATTGCCATGCAGAGGTATGTAGATCCAGGTAGTCCAATTGTCAAGACACATATAAATGGGATAGAAATTCCAAACACATTAATTGACTTAGGGGCTGCTATCAACATTATGAGTAGACAGACTATGGAACAGCTTAAACTTCCTAATCTTCATTTTACACTTACCTTACTGCAGCTTGCAGATAGATTAATAATCAAACTAGACGGTGTATTAGAAGATATTTCAGTCTCCTTAGATTCTTGGGAATATCCAGTAGATTTCATGATTTTGACTCCTAAGAGTAATCTAGGAGGGCACCCACTTATCTTAGGAAGACCTTGGCTAGCCACAGATGATGCTTTCATTAGTTGTAGATCTAGGGATATGTACATTTCTGATGGTAAGTCAACAAAGAAATTCACTTTGTATCCTCCAGCAAAAGCAATTACAGAAGTAGTAGACAATGAATGGGTCGATGATGAGGACACTATACAACTTGTCTTTACCATTTCTGAAATCAGTGAAGATAATCAAATTCTGAACACATTAGAAAACTTTGAAACATCTTCAGAATATGACCACACACGATTTCAGTTAGATTCTGACATTGAGTATTTATCATCAAGACAAATGTCTCTTTACTCTATGGAAGAGTTTAGTAGTTCCACCATTGAGATTTTTCCAGGTAAAACATTGAATATCAACAAAAATTTGGAAAAGTCACAACAGGAAGAACTAACCAAAATCTTACAACAACATTCTACTGCAATTGCATGGGAGTATATTGATATGAAAGGTATTGACCCTAAGACTTGCATTCATCACATCTATATCAAGGAAAATAGTAGACCAATTAGATAACCTCAGAGAAGGATGAATCCAAATCTTAGGGAGATAGTGAAAGAAGAGCTCCAAAAACTACTCAATGTAAACTTCATTTATCCAATTTCAGATAGCCGATGGGTTTCTCCTTTGGTTATAGTACCTAAAAAGAATGGTAAATGGAGGGTATGCATTATTACAGGGAATTGAATAAAGCAACTTTGGAGGATTACTTTCCTTTTCCCTTTATCGATCAAGTATTAGATACATTAGCAGGAAAAAAGTACTTTTCATTTCTGGATGGTTTTAGTGGTTATAATCAAATTTAGGTAGCACCTGAAGATCAAGATAAGACCACATTTACCTGTCCATGGGGAACTTTTGCTTATCAAGTGGTTCCTTTTGAATTATGTAATCCACCCGCAACATTCCAAAGAGCAGTACTAGGAATTTTTTTCTGATCTAATCTATGATTGTGTAGAGGTTTATATGGATGATTCTATAGTTTATGGTGATTCGTTTGAAGAGGCATTAGAAAATTTGGAAAAAGTCCTTATAAGATGTAAAGAAACAAACCTTTCATTAAGCCATGAAAAATGCTTTATGATGTTTACTGAAGGTATTGTTTTGGGACATCACATTTAGGGGATGGGATTAAGTTGATAGCCCAAAAGTTGAAGTCATCTCCAAGTTGCCTATTCCAAATTGTCAAAAAGATGTTAGAAGTTTTCTAGGATTTACTGGATACTATAGAAGATTTATAGAAAACTTTACCAAAATAGCATCTCCACTCTTCAAACTTCTTACAAAAGACTGTGAATTTAAATGGGATCCTGATTGCCAATCAACATTTGAAACTTTGAAAACAAGAATATATGAAGCACCCATCTTGAGAGGGCCAAATTGGAAACTTCCTTTCCATATTTCTACAGATGCTTCGATATAGCTTTAGGGGCTGTTTTTGGACAAAAAGATCTAGTTCCTTATGCCATTTACTATACCAGTAAAAATTTAACTCCCACTGAGTTGAACTACACTGTGACTCAAAAAGAATTCTTAGCTGTTGTTCACACAATCAATAAGTTCAGACATTATATAACAGGCTATGGAAATTTTATTCATACTGATCATTCTGCAATTAGATATCTAATGAACAAACCTATTACTAATGGCAGAGTTACAAGGTGGCTCCTACTTTTACAGGAATTCAATATCACTGTGTTGGATAGACTAGGAAAACAAAATACAGTAGCTGATTTCTTGTCTAGGATTCATAATACTAAAGAATATTCTCCTGTGGAGGACAAGTTCCTGATGAATATTTATTTGCAATAACTACTAAGACCCCTTGGTATGTAGACATAGCTAACTATTTGGTTACAGGGAAACTACCTCCACATTTATTTCCTGGTGAAAGGAGAAAGATTATTTAGGAGAGTTCAAAATATTCATGGATTTCTAACGAATTGTTTAAAACAGGGCCAGATCTTGTGATATCAGAAGATGTGTTAGGGAAGATGAAATGCCTGATATCCTCAAAGCATGTCATGATGAACCATGCGGCAGACACTTTGCTGACAAAAGGACAGCCTATAAAATCCTTTCTTTGGGATATTATTGGTCATCCCTTTTCAAAGATGCAAAACAATATGTCAAATGGTGTGACAGCTGCCAAAGAGTAGGGAAACATACCCTTTCAAATGAAATGCCATTACAGCCATAGGTACTCATTGAACCCTTTGGAAAATGGGCTTTAGACTTCATTGGACCTATTAACCCACCATCTAAACAAAAAAAGTATATATTGGTATGTACTGATTATGTCATTAAATGGGTAGAAGCCAAAGCATTATTTTATGCTACTGAGCATTCAGTAATTAGTTTTCTTTATGAGGATATTTTTACTCGCTTTGGTGTTCCAAGAGAAATTGTGACAGATCAGGGGAGCCAATTCACATCCAAAATGGTGGAGAAGCTGATGGAAGAATACAAAGTCAAGCATAGAAAATCTACTCCTTACCATCCACAAGAAAATGGTCAAGTGGAGTCTACAAACAAAGTTCTTGAAAGCATCATTACCAAAACTGTTCATCTACACATAAGAGATTGGGCAGAAAGGCTTACTGAAGCCTTATGGGCCTACAAAACAACATGGAGGAATACAACAGGACATTCTCCCTATGAACTTGTTTATGGGAAAGAAGTCCTGCTCCCCATTGAGTTCCAAGTTAAAACTTTCAAGATGGCAGTTCAATTGGGAATGGATCTATCAGAAGCCCAAAAGCATAGAATGAAGCAGTTGAATGAACTAGATGAGATTAGACAAGAAGCAATCCTAAGAACTGATCTAGTTCAATATCAAAGGGCTAAGTGGCATGACAAATACATCAAAGAGAAAAAGTTTCAAGAAGGAGGCTGGGCATTGCTATTTGATTCCAAGTTTAAAGACTTCAAAGGTAAATTTCAGACTCATTGGCTTGGGCCATATGAGATTGACAAAGTATTTAGCAATGGAGCGGTAAGAATCAAAACCATTGATGAATTTCAAACTCTTCTTATTGTGAATGGTCACTGATTAAAGATCTATCATAAACCACTCTCAAAGGAGGAATTTGTCAAAATATTTCAGGATAATTTTGCAATAAGGTTGGTGAAGAAGAATCCTTCTTATCCACCAGCCTAATCCTTGATCTTTTTCTGTTTCTACAAAAAAAAATAAAAATAAATAAATAAATTGTATAAGCCTGAAAACCAATCACAAATTGGCAGTCTTATACAGAAAATACAGGGTGAAAATCAGAGTCTTCTGACGCCCTATATTTTCCAAAAAAAATCTCTCTCTCATTCCACAATTTCATGTCACTTCCCTTCATTTTACTCCACTTCACTTCATTCCATTCCACTCCACCCATTTCATATCATTTTATTTCATTTCATTCCGCCAATAAAAGTCTTTTCATGACCAGTTTTCATTCACTCAGTCGTTCAACATTGGCAGTCAGATGATAGTCAAAAATAATAAAAATCAAATGCAGGTATGACCGAGGGCATATTATGAAGACATGAGGCACCTAAAAGCATCAACAAGGAGCAGCTGATCAAAGGTTAATGGACAAAAAGTGGCAAAAATTCCAAGGTATGAGTAGGAATTTATTTCAAATAGCATTCAAAGCACATTTTTACATAGTTATGAAACCATAGCTGCACTATATGCAATGATTGGTATTGATAGCCTCCATAACCGTTCCACGACCTATGATTCCTCCACGAACTGTGCATTTATTTTTCAAATGGCCTCATGATCAGCCCTCGGATTTAACGCACGTTTGGCTGTACTTTGACACTCCACCTATAATCATGGGGACGTGGTCGATTTGATCACGGATCTCCTCCGCCACACAAATTCCGCAGCCATTTCATGAGCGTGTTTACATCTACTCCGCAACCATCCAGTTTTAAACTCTGCCGGGCTCACTTTACTCCCCTACTATTCTATTGAAGTTACGGTTGCATTCCCACCTTGTTCACATAAGCCTCCTCTCCTTTCTGTGAATTCACTCCCACTACCTGTTCTCTGTTTTCCATCCATAGTCACTGGTTTTCTCCATAAACCCTGTTCACTTCCGCTAACCCAACTTTCTTACCTCCACTAAATCTCTTCCTCACACAGATGTATTTTAAGATAGAAGGAAAGAATGGGTCTGTTGTTGAGGGCAGAACCGGAAGGGCCCAAGTTTATGGAGGGGTACCCACAAGTGAAAAACATACTGAAGAAGGCAAGGTGGCTACGGTTCATTAAAAAATTCAAGGGCTACAACAAGGAGATTACAAAGACTTTTGCAAGGTCTTTTAACGGCCCGGAGGTGGAAATTGGAGACCTCAAGTTTACAGTCACCGAGGCATCTATAGCAGCCGCTACAGAATTCCCGCAGGAGGGAGAATGCTGGCTAAAAAACAAGAGCTTTGACAAGAAGGCTTGGAGGGTTATCCTACGGAATCCAAGTATGGATGTAACTATTTTTAAACGAGGAATCCCTGTCCATGATTTAAAAGAGAAGTGGGCCAGTCTATTGTTGATTATTCAAAAGTTCATTACCTGTGAGGGACGTTTTGGGTCAATGTATATGTATCACACCCAGTTGCTGATGAATTTCTTAGAAAACCAAACCCTCAATCTGCCTTACTTTTTACTTAATAGTTTGAAAACGATGTTCGTAACTGTCCAAAATAATTTGGAGGAGGCAGAACCCCACCTGTATCATCACGGGCTTGTGAAAATTTTAATTGAAAAACAATTGAAAGAAAAGAAGGACACTTGGGAACAATTTTTGGTTAGAAATTTCTTTCAAGATCCCCCTGAAACACCAGAGAGCAGTTCAGCAAGGAAGAGTAGGAGGAAGAAAACCAGTGTAAGAATTCAAGACACTCCTACCAACACGGCCAAAGAAATTAATCAAGAAGATACGTTTCCTGAAAGAAGGAAGGAGAGAACTAAGGATAAGAAGCAAATCAACCAAAAGGGAAAAGAAACATAGAAGTTGTATATCAAACCCCAGATCCTTCCCAAAAAGAAGACCACCAAACACTATCTGAAAGACTATCTTATCTTCAGGAACAATCAGCTGCAACCAAGAAGAAAGGAAAAGAGAAACAGAGTATGGAGGAAGAAGACACTAGTCCACAACATTTAAGGAGAAGCTCCAGGCTTAAAGGGAAATTAAGGATAGTACAAACCAAAGGGCCTCAATTTATTGATTTAGGAGGGGAAACACCAGAAAAGCCTCCAGCAATTCCTCCTAGCCATAGCCCACATCATACTCCTTTTTCTCAGCCAGAATTTGACATGAGTCCTTCTCGGCCAGATTTGGATATCAGTCCTTCTCAACAGGATTTTGGGGTCAACCCAAGGAAATCTACACCTGAGATAGACCCAAATCAGCAAGAGATGTATGATTATATAGAATCCTTGGAGAAGATAGACATAGGTCCAAGCACTTCATCTACCCAACCTCACATAGCACAAGAAACTCAAATCTAATCACTGAAACAAGAAATTTTTGAACTTGAGGTCTTAAATAGAGACATCAAGAGAGAGAATGAAACGTTAAAGGAACAAAGTAGATTGGATAAGATCATTCACGACAACACCATGTTACATCTTGGGCTGTGGCAGAAAAAGAACAGGAAATTGAAGAAAAAGTGCAGGAGGTTGAGTAGAGCACTTATCAACCTCAAATTCAGATGGTTGATGAGGAAGCCTAGGATGTTGGTAGTACCAAGAAAGAGGAGAAGAGGGCTGGATGTGCTGGCAGATGTCTCAAAGCACATGAACTAAAGGGAAGATAACAAAATTTTTGGTTGCATGGGGACATGCAACACCTTCACAGTGGGGGTATGTTGTGCCCTGAACTTGCATCTTTCCTACACACATTCCTAGACTCTTTCCATTCACATGGACCTCCTAAGCTATCAACATCATTGCATATTAATCATAAAAGAGCATTTAAAGTGGTTTTTTAACTATGTCTTTGTGTTTGTTGTTTAAATTAGATTTTTTCTTATGAGCTACGGAATGCAACCACTTTCCACAGCTAGTTCAACTTTCCACAACCGTTTTTGTTAAACTCCAAGTTGTAGGTGTCATCAGGCAAAGCAAGCCACATGGGCAAGTTGGAAATGACCTGGACATAGATCAGGTCCTATAGGTTCAGCCGGATTCATCAGGGAAAGATGTGGTCAACGGTGGTCAAGCGGTAGTCAAACAGAGGATTCCTACATCAACATGACTCCATTTTCAAACACATGAAGATTTTCATGGTCGTTTCTAGGTCCCTGGAGGCACATTGACACCTGTAGACTGCCCCACGATGTGGATCCAACAACCGTTCTCAATAGATTGCATAATCTCGGCAACCATGATGCTAAATCCATGGACACTATCTTTTACGTGTCCTCTGTCAACGTAGTTTCATAGGAAAACAGTTGTGAGTTTTTTGTTATAAATAACGCGTTTCCAAACGCATACAGTTAGTGTTTTTGCTTATGTAATTTCACTGTTAAGTTGCTGTGCCATGACACTAGTCCCACTATGATAACGCTGTTTTGAGATATAAAAGAAGACTCTGTTCTTACATGATTGCGTGAGCATAATTCTTGATTGATAGCCTGTTGACCGAGGTTGTGCAGAGGGCCCCTGCACACTGAGGTTTTGTTCTTTTATTGTTGTACAGTTTTATGTAGTTGTTACCAGGAATAGTGTCCACTCGGATGCTTCTATTCCCACTAAGACTGGTAGCTATCTTAGAAACAAACAAGTAAAGTGTACTTTTGCTTTCCTTTATGAAAATAGATAAGGGTGGAACAAAGGAGACCAACCTTAGTCTTGCGCTTGATTTCCTTGTTTGATTCCTCTCCTTCCTGATAGAGATTTGCCGCTTCTTCTTCGTCTACCCAACTTCAAAGAGCACTTGTGGAATCACAACAACATACTACTATCGAAGAATAAAGATCTATATTCATAAATAACACAGGATCAGATGTGCGTTAACCATACAAATGTATATATAAGCAAACATACAAGAATATGGAGGAAAACTTGAATATATTTATTAAGATCAAAAGTAGAAAGAGGATTACAACCATATGTTCTGACCCAGCATCATCCTCCAGCAAGAAAGCCCTTCTTCACCTCAAGTAAAGCTTAGATCACCCAACACTATGAATATACAC
>APFE031205070.1:32104-42463 GCA_000404065.3 Pinus taeda
GAGAACTTCTTGGAGATGATGTAATCAGCTGACCTTGTTCCTTTAGGCAGTGAAGCAACACTTTTAGGGACTTAGGAGGCCTCAGTTTATGGACATTTATGATTGGGGTTGAAGTGCCCAAAAATGTCTATAACAGTAGTGTTACTTTAATTTCATTGCATATATTCCACAGTTATTCACTTGTGTATATTTCTTTTGCTATAATATTAACACTTCACTCCTGTTCATGATTTTACAAGCTTTGTATATTATTGTTAACACTGATCAGTGTGTGTGTATGTTTCAAGATAGAAGTAGGCCCGGGAACTTTTACACATTTCCTTTTGCAAAAACTAGTGACATGGAATCAGTCTCTATGCTAACTTGCTTTTCTTAGTTTTTTTAATTTCAGTTTTGTTTTGTTGATTTCAGTTTAGTTCATTTGCTTAGTTAGACAGTTTAGAAATCAACTTTCTCAAGTTGTTGATGATTACCTTTGAAAGCCATCGCTTAGACTACCTGGCGAGGGGTCAGACTATGAATTGATGTGATTTGATTTTAGTTTTACTTTTCTGCAATTAGATATCAGATTGCTCAAGTTGTTGATGATTACCTCCAAAAGCCATAGCTTAGACTACCCGACGAGGGGTCAGACTATGAATTGATGTGATTTGATTTTAGTTTTACTTTTCTGCAATTAGATATCAGATTTCTCATGTTATTGATGATTACCTCCAAAAGCCATAGCTTAGACTACCTGGTGAGGAATCAGACTATGAATGATGTAATTCGATTTTACTTTCATTATATTGCAAATTTTGATTTGTTTGAAGTGCAGTAGCTTAATTCATTTTTCTATTTAGACAGCAGCAGGGATAATGGTTTCATGATCAATAGTTCATTTCTTGTTTGACTTAAGTAGCAGCACATATTCATTTTTGTTCTGGTATTAATTTCATCATTAGTATGTTCTAAGACCCTCTGGAGCGTTAAGATTTGGAAATCACTATAAAGCACATAATTGCCTTAAAGCCTATTTCCATACTTGCCTTCTAGAGACTTAGGAATAGGACTCCCATTCACATTAGGAGACAAACAAAGATAAAAACCCCCAAAACAAAATAAAAAATAAAAAACGACAAAAGTAAGAAATAGTTTATCTTGCACATATAGTGCGCCACACTTCATCAGCTTATGAATCCCGGATTGATAATTAATGTAGCAATTTAGGACACATTAAATTGACCAAACAATGACCTCCAGAAGGCCCATCATGACAGGTCAAAAGGATTTCAAAGAATTCCTCCTCCCTAACGCACCTTCTCAAGATTTGATCTGGGCCAAATTTGAAGAGATTGCCCCCAATCCAAGCGAAGGGGGCACTCTTCCTTACTATATTTCTTTTCTCTTTAGAGGAAAAGTTCGGTGGGAACTGTGCATATACAAAATAGTTTTTTATACAGCAAACCATGGAGAGAGAACTGAAATAGCAAATAAGTTCTCGTCCGGTAACTGGTCATCAACCATTCCTTCTTCACCTGCAGGAAAATTTAATATGGAAAAAAAGTCTGGAACAACATTTTCCTTACCAAGCTTATCAACAATAGGTAGACCAAACTATTGTAATAAAATTAACCATCTTATAATCTGAGCATTCACATTTGGTTTATTCATTAAATATTTGATTGCATCATGGTTCGTATGCACAAAAACCAAGAGTTCCTTTTCGGTCATTTAGTTCAACCTTTTATAGATTCTTATTGATAAAGTAGATAGCATAAGACAATTTTTCATCTATCTAACCTAGGTAGGCTCCTATGGCTTTTTGTGAGGCATCAACATGAATATGAAAAGGAAGAGCCCTGGGCCTCGGAGAATCGATGCAGTCGTTAACTTGTTCTTTAAGGGGTCTAAGGCCTCTTGACAAATTTTTGACCATATAAACTTAGAGACCTTGGCCAACAAACCAAATAAAGGATAGGCCAACTTGCTGAAGTCCTTTATGGACCTTTGGTAGTATTCAGCTAACCCTAGGAAACTTCTGACATCTCTTTGCTTTTGAGGAGGTGGGACCCTTTGGATGATAACTATTTTGTTTGGATCCGTCTGTAGTCCTTGTTGAGATATTAAATGATCTATCACGGTCCCTGTAATCATCAAGAATTCACATTTTTCGGGACTGAGAGACAGGTCCATTTCAATGCATTTGTATAATATTTTTCCTAGGTTGGACAGAGCCTCTTGAAAATCACATCCATAAGGTCTAAAATCATTCATATAAATTTCCACTGCATCATGGACTAACTCAGCAAAATACTCAGGACTGCTCTCTGGAAAGTGGTAAGATCATTGCATAGGCCAAAAGGAAGGACCCTATAGCCAAAAGTACCCCAAGTACAAGTGAAGGTGGTTTTATCCTGGTCTTCTGGGCTGATTTGGGTTTGGTTGTACCCGCTGAATCCATCTAGGAAAGAGAAAAACGTTTTCCCTGCTAGGCCATCTAGCACTTGGTCAATGAAGGGTAGAGGGAAATGGTACTTTTTTGTGGCTTTGTTCAAATCCCTGTAATCGACACAAATCCTCCACTTACCATTTTTCTTTGGAACTAACACCAAAGGAGAGACCTATTCACTATCGGAGATAGGGTAAATGAATCCTGCATCTAGCAATTTTTGCAGTTCTTCTTTGACTATATCTTTAAGAGATGGATTCATCCTCCTTTGGGGCTACTAGACTGGCTTGCAACCCTCTTTGACGTATATGTGGTGAGTACATACCAAGGGGTGTACTGCCTTCATTTATTTGTAACTCCAAGCAAAGGCATCTAGATTTTCCTTTAGCATGTTGCATAACTTCTCTTCTTGGAGAGCAGAAAGAGATGGATTGATTTTCAAGGTTCTCTCAGGGCCGAATTCTATGGTTTTCACATGGAGGGGGTTGGAATTGGCCAAGTATAGGTCAATTGGATAATTTTTCTGGGTTTCCTTTACTACATATTCTAAGGGCAATGTACTGGGAGTTGGACTTTGGAGTAGGTGTTCAATCAAATCATCTTCATTCTACTGTCCTCCTCCAATAGTTGTTTCTAAAGTATAAAGTTGGGCGAAGTAAACTTCATCTTCTTCGTCCTTCTCCAACCATAAAGGTAAATCATGCTCTAGAGATGACTAAGCAGGAGGGTATAGGACTAACTGCTTGGACCCATTCTTGATGGTCATATTCCCAGCTTTGTAGCTAATGTAAGCATCGGTAGTAGCCAAACGAGGTCTCCCAAGGATGAGAAGGTAACCAATAAGCTTATCCTTAGGCTGGAGAACTAGGAAATCTGTAGCGTACTCCCAAGAGTCATTGGAGACCATCACATCCTCCATAATCTCCTCAGGGGTCACTGTGGAGTGGTCTGAAAGTTGCAGAACTGTTCTGGTCTCCTCAATGAACCTTGGAGGTTGAGCTTGAGCATGGTGTCCTTGGTCATCACATTAATGGAAGCCCCAATATCGATCAAAGTGTGTCGGACAATGGTGTCATTGCTGTGCACATCTACTATAGGGCTTCCAGGGTCCATGTACTTTGGATAGATTACCTACTCCAACATTAATTCGGATAACTATCCAATGACATTAATGGTAGGGGCATCTCTTCTTCACCTCCCTAGATGCTTGAAGCACTTCTCCTTAATCAACTTATTGTAAATAGGAACATCTTTTATTGCTTGGAGAAGTTGAATCTTTACGCATAGATTTTTCAATTCTCCCAGAAGTTCAGTCTCTTCTGGGGTATGCTGGAGCGGTTAGGTTAATTTTTTAGGAAAGGGTGGATTCACTTTAAGAATGATTTCCTCTCTATCTTCCTAAACCTCCCTAAGTAGAGGTGGAGGTTGGTTATCTAGGAGAACCCTCCTAGATCTCAGGTTAATCTCCTGGATTTCATAGCATAAGATGGATATTATGTCTCTCCACTGTATACTTGTTGAGCCTGTCTGTTGTTCGAATTCAGATTTGGTTGGGCATGCATTTGGGGTTGCTTCGGTGGAGCAGAGTGTAGTAGCTATGGTTGGGCAGGTGGCGGAGGCAATAAAGCTGGAGCATTGTTGTATTGGGGCCTCCAGCCCTGGGGTGGTGCATTCCACTGAGGTTGTGGCAGACCATATGGTTGAAATGACTGGTTGGCTGGTTGGGAGTGATACTGAGATGCAAAGGACCAAGGAGGGGGTGTAGACTAGGAAGGATGAGCAGGGGTCCCCAAGAAGGTATTGTTGTGGTTTGGTTGGGGTTGTAATATGCATGGGGTGACCCTTGCATGCCTTGCTGATATGGTCTAGGCCCATGAGGTCTCCTTTGGTTTATGTAGCAGAGTTTCTCAGTGACCCCTTCAGCTCCTTGATATACAAATTTGAGTCCAGGCAAATAAGGAAACTTGTTTGTGGAGTGGTTTTATTCACAGACTGAGGAAATTTCAATAGAATTCAATGGACATTCATTCCTAGGATGCTTCCTGGTGCATCTAGGACAAAAAATGGCCAAGTCTCTCCCTGCTTCCTCTTGCTTTCTCTTAATGTGCATAGTGTCCATTTGCAAGGCAAGGGCTTGTAGCATCTCACTTTTGAAATCTTCTACCATGTTTCCAATTTCACCCTTGATGGATGAGTTGGAAGAGGATGTACTAACCATAGGTTGACTACCTCTACCCTTTTTCCTAGCTACCCTAGAATCGTTTCTAAAGACATTCTTGATATCCTCATAGGGTAATTGGTAGATATCTCCTCCTACTAACAAGTGTAGGGTATCCAGAAGATCTTCCCTTACCCCCGCTAAGCAGGACCAACTTTAGTGACTCAAGGGCAAGTGTGCACCTGGCCCTTTTGTAACTAAGTTGGAATATCTCTTCGTAATCCTCTAGGGATTCATCATTGCCTATGGTCATCTTAAAAATTTCCTTTTTAGTATCCTTTGACCGACAATAGTCTTGATACTTGTTGTAAAAGGATTGTTGCATCTGATCCCAAGTTGTGATGCTATCCCCAGGTAAAACCATTAACCAGTGCAATGCTGCATCCTTGAGGGTAGATGGAAATAGTTTTAACTTTTGATCATCATCTATATAGTCATAGGTTCGACATATAACAACAAACTCAAATAGGAAAGTGTCGGGGTTTTCTGTGCTTAAGCCATGGAAATGAGGTAGGGCAGAGGGGCTTATATTTTTCATCTTAGTGTCCCCATTGGTTTCCCTGATGGGGAAGGCACCCTCAACTCTCTCTCTATTCCCTCTGTCATTTCTGTTTTCAGCCATTGGTTAAGTAGGAATGGGTTCTTATTCTTTTTCTTCCACTGTAGGTTCTTCAAATATGTCAGGTTGCTAACCTAAGGGTTCCTCCAGTTCACAGCCACTGAAGAAGAGGGAAGGTTGGTTGTTTGATGCAGTGGGGGTGTTTGTCAAAAATTTCTCTAAGTTATCCCTATTCTTACGAGGCATGAAAGAAAATGTTTTTGGGTTGGTTTTGTGTTGTTTTCAAACTTGGAAAGTACTTGAAAAATTGAAATTTATGATTGAATAAAAAGTACTGACTGAGTGAAAAACTACTTGTTGAATTGAAATCTTGCTTGCAAAAATGGAAAGGAAAGCAGAAAATGTAGAATGGAAAAGGAAGCAACTAAATTACTTTTGCAGAAATAAACTAATGGAAAAATATTAGAGACAAGAAATAGAAGAAAGAAGCAGTATTCACATATTACTCAGACACCTCCCTGGAAATGGTGCCAAAAAGTGATGAGCGCTAGTATTGCAGCAAGAATGCTACAACTCACAGGCTACCAGCTTTACTTTGTCAACCCGGGGTTTGTACAAACATGGAGGCGACAATAATGTATACACAAGTAATAGTGATGGTTCTGCCTTTTGCCACAGTTCAACTGGTGAGAGACCACTAGGGTTTTCAAGCCAAACTTCTATGGAGTCAGAAGAAGCTTAGTTTCTTGATCGAAGAAAGGGAAATTTGCTCTAAGGGAGAGCTACTCTACTACATTAATGGAAAAGACCGAAATTCAATGCTAAATCACACCATTTCCTAATTAAATGCCAAGAAACTATGCTTTGCAATAATGTTAAAATATCATGAACCAAATGCTACTATCTAAGCATGGAAATAAGAAACATCAAACATCGCTAATGTGCAAGTAAAGGGACAGAAAGAAATATGTTTTTTTCTTTTTGTCTTTTCATGCAAAATCAAGTATGCAAACTAATTTCTTTTGGTGATATGGTAGGTCAATCAAGGATGTTGGAGGACGGATGGAAGGGTCAGGAGATGGTTGAATAGTGTGGGAGACCCTTGGGAGGCTTTTGGTGACTTCCTATAGGTTTTCCCTCAATTCGCTTCAAAACAGGCCATTTCAGGAAAACCTATAGGATGTACTAGAAACCTACAGGATTCCCTGTAAACCTACAGGATACAGCCGAGAGAAAACTTGAAGGTGTTGGAGGTGATGGAATGCTTAGGGAAGGTGGTAGATGGGTGGAATGAAGTGAGGAAAGGTCTAGAATCACTCAGAAGTCAAGAACAAAGAGAGAGGATGGTTGGATTCACTCAATGTGCTTGGAAAAATTTCCATGAAAAATGATGAAAGCTAGTGAAAGAAATGGTGAAAACAAGGAATGACTATGGTGGATGGAGTGGAAGGTGGTTGCTGGCTATGAAGTCTTTGTCTCCTTCTGAAGCACCTGCTCTGCATAAAACATGTGTAATTCCTAAAAGCTATGTAAATAAGAAGCATTCTCATAAGCTAGAAAAGCAGAATTAATGAACTAATTGCCTAAATTATGCATGAGGAAAGTTGCTAAAAGGAATGAAAGCATGGATGAGATCTACTACAAGAGTGAAGATAGAAGAGATGACAATGAAATCCTACTTTGAAAAACTGATCAAATTCTAACTTAAATACAATAACCTCTAAAGCTTATGCAAGAAATAGAAATATGTGTTTGGGGGGCTGCATAAGGGTCCCTTTCTCAAATCATGATCCCAAAGGGAGGGAATGAGGTCAAGACACCCACTGAAAACCTTGTGGTACTCCTTTTATCCCTGCTAACCTACTACTGAAGTAAGGCACAAATGTAAGCAAACTAATAAACAACCAATCGAATCTACACTACTTGCAATGAAAACACATCTAAAAGAAAATTAACAATGAAGCTATGAGACTAATCTAAACATACAGATACAAGAAAGAGGAGCCTTGGCTGCTAGGGTTGGGCCCTAACCCAAGATCTTTAGCCCTCTGAGTTGACTCAGTGCTGGCTCAAAACAAAACTCGTTCTTATTATCAAAACATAAAATTACATCAATAAAACTTTCACAAGTCTGGAGCTCGGAAATATCTTAGAGTTTTACCACAAAAATTCAAATCCTAATGAGGCTCTAGGCCTCTCTAATTATACAATTGAAGTCCCAATGAATTCCTTAAAATTAGGTAGGGTCGGCTCCCGAACTTGAGATAAAATAGCTCTTTGTCTCTCACTTTCTTGGCTGCCTTCAAATCCTCATGGCTTGGCTGCTTGCACTCCGATCTAGTGTGATGGATGGAGGAATATTCGAATGGGGGAGAAGTAAATGTGGATGATTTACCTCCTAAAATCCCTCTCCCTTGTCCCATTCGAGTTTTAGCCTTAGTATTTGCCAAAATTCCTTGATTTTCTCCTTCAATCCCGCATTCAATGTATATCAGTCCATTAGGCATAATATCCAACTCTAATTCATCTCATGAACAAAATATAATAAAAAACATGTAATAAGTTGTGATAAAAGTTGGTTTGACTAAGCTAGTAGGTGAATTAATTCCCATATAATTACCCAATGATGAGGCTCATCAGTTACATGCAGAAGAGGAGATTTTAACTCCAAAGGAGGAACCTCGGGATGATGTGGAGCATCGACATGTAGAGGAGTAGAGAGTGGAAGCACCCACTCATGCAGAGATTTGTAGAAATGGAAGGAAGCGGACCAGAGAGGTCGAGAGATTGTTGCATGATGCTAGAGAGAATGTGGGGGAAACCACATCACAACTCAGGCAGAGGAGGTCACAAGATTGGTACACTAGCTACATGGCTCTGATGATCGAGAGTGTAGAGATTGAGCCACCCTCATTCCAGCAAATAGTGCAACAACCAGTATCGGTTGATGCCATGGTTGAGGATTATGTCTCCATTATCACGAACAATGTTTGGCAACTGGTCCCAAGACCAACACACAAGTCAGTGGTGAGTTCTAAATGGCTTTACAAGGCAAAGCAAGTAGCATATGGGAGTGTGGAGAAACACAAGGCTGTATTTGTGGCCATAGGGTTCTCTCAGGCGGAGGGAATTGATTACGATGAGACTTTTGCTCATGTAGCAAGGTAATAATCAATCAGATCTATTCTAACACTATTAGCGCATATGGGATGGAAGATACATTAGATGGATGTAAAGAAAACATTCCTCAATGGCGTGATTTAGGAAGAGGTGTACATTGAGCAACCAAAATGATTTGAGACCTTCAATAGAGAGTCACATGTTTGTTGAATCAAGCGAGCACTGTGTGCACTGAAACAAGCACCCTGTGCTTGGTACATCAGGATTGATAGTTATTTCACTAGGTTGGGCTTCACCAAAAGTGAAGCAGATGTGAACCTTTACCATATTTGGTTGAAGGTAAATTGTTAATTATAGTATTATATGTTGATGATTTGATTCTGAAAGGTGATGAGAATCTAATCAAGTCTTGCAAAGAGGATCTTGCAAGAGAGTTCGAAATGGACTTGGGGCTCATGCATTACTTTCTTGGTATGAAAGTATGGCAAGGAGATGAGGAATTTCTTGTCTCTCAGGGAAAGTATGTCAACAAGATACTGAACAAGTTCCACATGGAGAGCAGTAAATCCATGGAGACTCCTCTAGCTGGTAACTGGAGGAAGGAGGATGCTACTTCAGGAGAAGTAGTGGAGGCTACTATTTATAGACATCTTGTGGGTTCACTCATGTATTTTGTGAACACACAATCGAACATGTGCCATGCAGTTAAACAACTTAGTCAAGCCAACCAAAATGCATTGGAAGGCAACCAAACATGTGTTGAGATACCTCAGAGGAACCACTCAGTTTGATCTTTGGTACAAAAGGAAAGAGAGAGTGAAGCTTCAAGGCTTCACATATGAAAATTAGTTAGGGAGGCCATCCAACAGGAAGAGCACACAAAGTGGAATATTCAATATTAGGTCAACAACATTTCCTTGGTACAACAGGAAGCAGATATCAGTTGCACTCAATTGAACAGAAGCAGAGTACATGGCTGCTAGTCAAGAAACTTGTGAGGATTTTGTTTGGTTAGTAGATGGATCCAAAAATGATTTACTGTGACAACCAGAGCTGTATCAAACTCTCTGAGAATTCAATTTTTCATTACTGGTCCAAGCATATTGACATCAGGTATCACCATCTACGAGATTGTGTGAAGAGGAGAATCATGTTGTTGGAGTACATTCTTACAAAAGAGTAGGATGCATATATTTTGACAAAGGCATTGTCAAGATGAAAATTCAAGTTTCATAGAGGCAGGATGAGGGTAGTAGATAATCCCTTTCTTGTTGAGAGAGAGTGTTTAAAATAGAAACAAGAAAATCCTAATTTAATTTTTCCTTGAATTAAATTGGGAATTAAATCAAAATTCTATTCTCATAACAACTTGTAATAGTTAACTAAGTTACGTTGACTTAAATTGCTGAGTAATTTTGAGTTGGAAGTCTATCTAGAGTCATGTAGAGTGATTCCTAAATTTTAGGGGTCCTGGTTGAGTTCTTTTGAGTTGTAATTAATTGATTTAGTCTAATTGAGTTAAAGTCGGTTAAACTAGTTCCAACTGTTGAAGGAACTAGTGGGAGGTCAAGCAGTGGGGAGAAGCTTCAATGCTCAACCAATTCATTGATAATTCACTCATAAATAACTCATGCATGTCAGTTATGAGAAAGACCCAATTGGGATTACAGTTCAGGGACATTGTACTATAAGTTGTATAATTTTATGAGTTGTACAGATGGTGCCTGCAAATAGTGGAAGGCCCATGATGGATTACACAGTTGTGGTGATGGATTTTCCCAATTAAATATGGGCTAATTCCTTGGAGATTGTGCAAGGAAATAGGGGCTTAGCAGGCAACAGATTTGGCTAAGTTTTGGCTTGGGATGCATTGTGAAGCAGTGAGATTGATTGTAATTGTGCAAAGATTCTTCGGGTTGAACAAACATTTAGTGTTTTATTTCTAATATATATTTAGTGTTTAAATAGTTTATTTTAAAGAGTTGTATATGATAAAAGATTGCATATATTTTTATTCTATTTTAAAACTGG
>APFE031205070.1:66965-82921 GCA_000404065.3 Pinus taeda
GGATCAGGTTGTTGAAGGTCCGATCAATCCTCTAACAAAAGCCTAAAGCTTTGCATGCATGCATACATGGCAGAAAAGCCTCCCTGAGACTTTATTCTATCTTTTCTCTGTTTTAAAACATAAAAGCCTCCTTATCACACAATGCTCCACATCTATTCTCCCTTTTATGCCTAAAAGCTCTCCCTTGCTCCTAGGATCATGAAGCTACTCATGTTCTCATTTATTTGTTTTGAGAGCATCTAATTAAATCACACTTAAGGCCTAAATATTAAATTGACTTGAGACTTAGGAAACTAATTTCCCAAAAACACATGACCCCCTATGTCTACTAATTACAATGATTTTCCTTGGGCGGATTGCTCCTGCATCAGATAGATTCAAAGGGTATTGGGCCACCCATCTCTTAGTTTATGAAGTTGAAGAATGTCATGGATGGAAAAGGAAAGACAATAGATGATAATGTTAATCAATTAATAAATGATATAGGCCTTAAGTATAATGATTTGAAAATTATTTCTATAGATAGAGCTTCAACAATAATTGGACATGAAAATGACTTTGTTTCATTTTTTATTATTAGAGTGCATTGTGTATCTCATCATGATTCGTGGCAACAATCTATTCTAACTAAGTACTTGAGCTATTATATGTAGAAAAAATTACAAACAAAGTGTATTCATGGGTTCAAAATTCACTAAAGAGAAGTTCAATGAGTTGAATGATTTGTTTAAAGACATCCAAATTTATGTTCTTGACATTTTACAAATACATTAAGTGAGATGGTTATCTAGGGGAAAAATTATTGTAAGGCTTGTGCCACTTATGCCAACAATCTTAACTTTTTTTTGAAGGAAAAATTCATCATGGTATAATAAGATATGAATTTACTCCATTCAATTTTGTTTTCATATGTTGGCTTATGTGTTAGGTGAATTGAACAAATTAAACAAGATTTTTCAATAAGAGAATGCAAACATTACAAGTATTGGATTGGCTCTTTAAGCACTTATAAGTAGTACATTGTCTAGATGATTTTTGAGAAAATAAACGTTTGCATAAGGTATAACATATATTTCTAAATTTCTAAATGATTCTCAATATGGATATATTGAAATTGAAAATGAATGGGTAGTCATATATAGACATGAGTTACAATACATCTATATCTCAACTATAGAGATTGATTATATGGATGTAAGAAAAAAAACTATGAAACCTTATATTGAAGGCACACAAGAGATTTGTCAACAAAAGGTTATATTGAATCTCTCATAGACTTTTTGATTGAAACATTTCCATATCTTCATTTTTTTAACGCAACAAAATTGTTCAGTCCTTGTTATTATTTAGAAGAGCATAGATTATTCGTGAGAAAAGTTAGAGCGTTGGCTAATTTTTTTTTTTAACATTTACATCATACCGTATCAAAGGATGATGAGTTCATACCTTTATTTTATGTTAAAGCATGTAAAAGAGGGTTGCACCCTTTTGTTGATTTATTAAATTTGACTTGTGAGGGTTTCTCCATGAAAGAAGCATGGAAAGTGTTTCATAACACAAAACATTGGCACAAAAATTAACTTCATATGATGAAATTATGGCAAGCTAGACTCATTATTCCTATAAGTACAATGGATTGTGAAAGGGGATTTTCTAAACAAAACATAAACAAGGACATTAGAAAATGAGGGCTAGGATTGGATACACTAGATGCATTAATGAGAATGTCTTTGAATGAACCTAAATTATCTAATATTGACTGGAATGTAATATATGAGATATGGAGTGATACAAAGTCAAGAAGAATTCTTGAGCTTTGAGAGTTAAAAAGTTAATCTTATATTTCAAATCAAAGTATATATGTATTTTTGGGACCTATGCATCAAGATATACCCATTGATGAGTTTTCTGTAATATCTTTGAAAATGTTTGATTTCCAATGAAGTATAATTGCAACCTAAAGTTGAAGATTCTCCTTATAAAATGATTGAACAAAATGAGGTAATATTATTTAATTGGTCAATACTTTCATTATCTTTTTTAGTTATAATCTTTAATGTTTGGATATACAAAGTTTTAACTATCATATAAATTAAATATAAACAATGTGTATGCTGTCACATTAGATATAGGACATATGAATACTTAATAAATTGTAATTAAAAATGCAATCATATTTCATATATTTTTCTATTTTAATTTCTTTTTGTTACAAGAAGGTAAATTTCTAGAAAATTTGATCTTCATGTGGAGCATTTGTCATTGATAATGTAAGTTGAAACATTTGTGGCCCTTTTTATGCAAAAATAAATGAGTAAGTTTTCTATTGTTTAAATAGAAAATATTTTGATTATTTGAAAATAATTTTTTTTTGAAGGGAGTGTTTGTCTATAACCTATTTTCTTTTCTCTTTTAATTATTTAGAAAAAAAATCGAATTATTGTTTCATGTCATTGTTACACTTCTGAATTTAAATGCTATAAGAAAAAATATTGTTTTTCATGTAAGTGAGATATTTCTTTTTATAAAATCTTAATAATTCTTCAGAATCATATTTATAAAAATTTCACTACTATTTTACTTACATCAATACTTATTATGAGTTTCTTATATTATTAATGTTTTATTTATTAATTAATTTTTCTAAATAATTATAGTTTAATAATTAAAAATAAATAAGTAAAATTTATATGTAATAAAAAATAATAGGGCAGTCATACATTCATAAATCATAATTTGAGACACATAAATTTACAAATTTACTAAACATGAAAAACAAACACCGTCTTCAGATTTTCATTTGTCGAGCAAAAGATATTTAAAATTCCATACCTTGTTTACATTTACATTATTTATATGTTGACCATATTTGTTAGTAATTATAGTATTAGTGTAAAATTTATTGCAAAATTTATCACAGCCGTATTGCATTAAATTTTCTTAAAGCCCCACTCTCAGTCTTGTAATAAGACCTCGAAGTTCTATCCCACGACCATCGAAATAAATTAAATTTTATTATTTAATAAAAAATATTAAATTTTGTTGTTTAATTAAAAAAATACAAATAAAAATTTAAATAAAACTTAAATCAATGCATTGTGAGATATAGTCTTCCGGCATCCATTAATAATCCTTATTATTACTTTAAATAGCCTTCAGAAACCATAGGCAGGTCAAATAAAACAACTACTTAGTAAGCAATACAACTATTTAAATTTACTGAGTGATATATTGAGTTTTTATTAGTCCTTGCTTCGCTAGGGAATATAGTATAGGGTAGTGGTCAACAACCAAGAAAATACTAAATATTTTTATTTTGGTAAATATAAAATTAATTTTTTAATTTTATGAAAATTTTGTTTTTAATTTTGATTGGTTGAGTGAATTTTGATGGGACATAATTTTTTTGTTTGAAGGCGTTTTATTTTTGGTATTTTTTAGTGTTTGAAAATTCATTTAAAAAAAAATTGTGAGTGGTCATTCCGTTGGTGAGTGTTTTGACATTGACATTGACATTGTTATGTTGTTGCTCTTTCTAGTGATGCTGGAACTGACGCGATTACAAGTCTTTTACATAGGCGAGGGGGGTGCTGAAAAAATCTCCAATTAATTTCATCGTGGGAATATTTAACTGTTCACTAGCCAAATGTAGTTGGACAATGTGCTTGTATATGCATAACAATGTGCAATTTCTACCGCAATCTCTTGTATAATCCCTTCACTCTATGAAGATGATGTGACCTAAATAGATCATGTTCGAATTGGAACTCTTCAACTAACACAATAAGTTTCAAAGCCCTATTACACAAAAACAAAAGGGAACTTTAACGACTAATCAAGAAGCTCTTGAGTGGTCTAAAAGGCAATGTTAGTAGTTGGAAAACTCCTTGAGGGGAAGCTGTCGTTCTTGGTATTCTGTAAACACATGCATACGGTTGAATTGAATAGAATAACCATTAAACCAGATAATATTTACTATCATTCTTTCATCCCTTGTGTGACTTCTATACTTGAACCTAATAAGGACTAGACACATGAAAGACCAGACCACCATACTTTTGAATCATCACGCTAAATCATTTTGTCTACTTTACCACTGATCACTAGCTGTAAATGATTTCAATAAGATAATGTGCTTTCTATTTTAATAAGCTACAAGCGACTTTATAGAAGTGAACATAAGGTTCGCTAATTCCACTTTCATAACTTGCTAGTGAAACTTTCTCCATTCTTGCTTGACTTTATTAAGTAAATGTAGCTATTTCACTCTGTCAATCTGTCACTAAAGCATACTTTCAAGGTGGTGTCCCATCTTCTACAAAATTCTTGCCCAATGAGTTTATTGAATTAGCTTATTAAGTGATGATCTTTCTCTTTGATGACATGTGGTCTTACATTACTATCCAAGGTTTTATAATTTCTTTATTATAAATCCAACATATTGATATTATAAACCCAAGGGGTTAATAATAAATGCAAGGGGTTAATAATAAAACTCCAAAGGATTATAAACCCAAGGGAATAATATTAACCCAAGAGATAATAAAGCCAATCCCTAAGTACTATTAACCCTAGGGTTTATATTCCTATGGATTTTTAGTATTAATTTTTTGGGTTTATAATATTGATCACTTGGTTATTTAATCTAAGGGTTCATATTCATAGGGTCTAATATTATTCATAGGTTTATAATATTAATTACTCAGGTTCAATACAAATCATGGTCAACCAAGGGTTTATATACATTGGGTTTATAATATTAGACCCTTGGGTTTAATAATATTAGTCCCTTTAGTTTATAATACCTTGTGGTTTTAGTATTAACCCATTGAGTTTATTATTCCCTTGGGTTTATAATACCAATTCATTAGGTCTATTAATCTAATGGTTAATATTCCTAGGGTATATTACTAAAACCCAATGAAATAATATTAACTAAAGGGATAATAAACCCATGGGATTAATAAAAAAACCCAAGGAATTATAAACACAAGAGAATAATATTAAACCCTAGGGATTAGTATTATAAACCCAAGGTATATAAACCCTTGGATACATATTATAAAAGCTCAAATAAACGTGATTGACCAGGGTTGAAAATGGTTGATTTTCATTTTGAGACAATTGTTGTCACAATGCAATGTTGGACAATGGTTGACAATGACCAACCATCTTTATTCAAGGGTATTTAATATCTTAGGGTTTATATAACTTCGGTTTATAATATCAATTCTGTAGGTTTAATATTATTCCTTTGGGTTTATAATCTCTTGGGTTTAATACTAAAAACCCAATGGTATAATATTCCGAGGGTATAATATTATCTATAGGGTTTGTAATTAATATTAATCCCTAGGGTTTAATATTATTCCCTAGGGAGCCTGCAGAGGTTTGGGCTCGTGGCCAGCGAACGATCTGTTAAGTCATCCGTGCCACTATGCAGGGCACGAGTTCGAGTCTCGTCTTACTCGAGGGCTGTTCTTGCGGGCTGGGCAATTCATCCTAGAGGTTATAGTGGCAGCCGGTGGGATTCGACCTTGTGTAACGTGTGTATGATACTACTGTTGTTGCCGATTCCGCTAGTCAACAAAAAAAGCCTTTAGAGGTGTGGTCTTGTGGCTATTAGATGATATGCTAAGTCGTCCATGCTGCTGTGCAGGTCACAAGTTCAAGTCTCGTCTTAATCGAGAGTCGTTCTTGCGGGTTGGGCGTTTCCTCCTAAAGGTTATAGTGGCAACCGGTGGGATTCGACCCCATGTAACGCGAGTATGATACCACCGCCGTTGTTGATTCCGCTAGTCAACAAAAAAAAAATATTATTCCCTAGGGCTCTCAAAATGAAAATAAACCATTTTCAACCATGGTCAACCATGTTTATTTTAGGGTTTATAATATTTTTCTTATGGTTTATATACCTTGGGTTTATAATATTAATCCCTAGGGTTTAATATTATTCTCTTGGGTTAGTAATTCCTTGAGTTTTTAGTATTAATCCATTGGGTTAATGTTATTACCTTTGGTCCATAATCCCTTGGGGTTTTAATATTAAACCCTAGGAACATGAACCCATACATGAACATAAAGGATTGATATTATAAACCAAAGGGTTAATAATAAAACCCCAAGGTATTATAAACCAAAGGGTTAATAATAAAACCCCAAGGTATTATAAACCCAAGGGACCAATATTATTAACCCAAGGGACCAATATTATTAAACCCAAGGTATATAAACCCTTGGTTGGCCATGATTTATATTGAACCTAAGGGATAAATCTTTTATACCTATGAATAATATTATACCTTAGAAATATGAACACTTAGATTAATATACCCAAGAGATTGATACTGTATACCCAAGGGAATAATAAACCCAAGAGAATAATATTATAAACCCAAGGGAATATAAACCCTAAGGTTTTTAGTAATAATCCCTTAGGTTTATTATCCCTTCGATTTATATTCCCTTGGGTTTTTAATATTAATCCCTTAGATTTATTATTCTCTTGGATTTATAATATTAATCCCTAGAGTTTATTAATC
This sequence comes from Pinus taeda, assembly GCA_000404065.3. NCBI lineage: Eukaryota > Viridiplantae > Streptophyta > Pinopsida > Pinales > Pinaceae > Pinus > Pinus taeda. Next base: position 73,508 of record APFE031205070.1, read on the forward strand.
TAAGGGCTTTGTTGTAGTTGCTGCAACACCCTCCAAAATTTTGGCCTGCATCCAATTTCAGAGCCTTCCTTGGGCTTTTCCTTAATATTTGCAACCACTTGGGCTCATCCCATGGGTTCGTGTTGAGTCCTTGTACCCCCTCACTTGACTATTCACCAGACATATTTTAGCATGTGGTCACAATGTCATGCTTGCAACCATGTTCTGGCTATGTGCAAAGTCCATCTTTGTGTGTACAAGTTGTATTCTCTATGCAAGCATCTATTGCACTCACACACGAAGTTGTATGCACTATCGCACAAGTGTCGTCGCAGTCGTTCAATGATATATCACAAGTGTCATGCTTGTTGCTCGCATGTCGCTCAGTCACACTAAGTGTATGTTGTCTTGATGGTTCGAGGTGTCGTCAAGTCATGTTGAGTGTGTGTTCACGAGGTCATGCATGTAAGAAGTCACTCCTTCACAGACTTGGTCATTTTGTTGAAACTCTGTCGATCAGACCATCCTCCAACAACTGAACCTCAATTGAGCTGCACTATGCAGTTTCAACTCTCAATGAACATGTATTACTTCTCAGAATTACGCAAATCTTGAGGTTGTCTCCCAAGTAGTTTGCACTATGCAATCTTAGAGTCGAATTGTTTGACTGTCACCCATAACAACGCATAAGTTTCTCAGCAATCCATCTTTATCTCTGCTACCCACAAGCAAAACCACCAAGCATCCAACTCATCAACCGGAAAGTTTCGTTGGGCAGTGACCCCGAGCCTCACTCCTCCAAAAAATTGTGCAGAAGCTTCCAAACATGCCCGCTTTCGTTGACTAAATAAATTGTGTAGACATGCCAGACAAACACCTGTTGCTTGTCACTACACTACCCTAAAAAATTGCGCAGTTTTCTCAGCGAGTCACCCTGTCAGCCGGCTTTGATCTAGGTGGATAGTGGTGGCCACCCGCCAAGTCCACTTGGACCCCCACCATTGCTTCTTTCAGCTTTTCAGTTTCCTTAATTGTAGCACAGTTTACTATTTTTAGTAATTTTTCGGGTCCTGAACTTCCGGAGCTGTTTTGAGGCCCTAAACGATGTTTTTTTTGGGAAAATTGGGATCAACAATGTTGCTCTTCCCAAAGTTGTAGTTCTTGGATATATCTTTCTAACGAGATATTTTGTGTGTCAAATGGAGATCGTATGCCAAAGTTATGACCCCAGGAAGTTGATGTACCAATTTACCCAAACGGGGCCCACAATTTGGCGTTTCATCTTCTAGGGTTAGGTTTTTGGATGTTTAGGGTTTTCCATTGTTTCTCAACAATAAATAGTCCTTCGAGCCTCATTGTAACATAGTTCAAGAGGGCATGACATCTGCCCACATCTCTTCTCAGAGATAAGCTACCATCACCCTAAGCTAGTTTATTTCCATTCTGTTATAAGCATATTTTATATATTACAGTAATGAAATGAGTATATTTCCACTGAAATCTTGTATTGATCGGTTTATCTATGTAATTTGTTGCATCCTTGTTTAAATCCGGATCAGTGGTATCAGAGTGGTCTGCTTTTTCTCTGTTTTTCTTTGCATGTCCCCAACAAGGTTGGGATATAAGGAGTTAGGGCTTGAACTAGTCGAACCTTTGCAAGACCAGCCTCACAAATCCAAGAAAGAAGAGGGGGCAGGAGATCCTATCAAAATCTTGCTCAAAGAAGCCCTTAAGCAGCAAAGGGACGTGATGATGGACAACTTTGCCTAGATCCTTCAATGACTGCCAAGAGGCGACACATCAGCTTCCATTAGCTACTATGGAAATGGCACACCCTTTAAGGTACAAGTTAATTTTGAAATCCCCATCTTCGAGGGTCAAATATACGCAGATGCCGTAGATAAATGGTTAAATTTGCTAGAACGGTATTTTTCTTTTCATGATTTTTCGATTCGGGAAAAGATTATTTTTGCTCTTCCCAAAGCAGCCCCCCACGTCAAGGACTAGTGGGAAACCTACTGCGAGCAGAATGATGAAAGTATGGTTTCACTATTTTCAGCCACACCCACTTGGAATTCATTCTAGACTGCCATCAAGGAGAAGTAATACCCTATCGGAAGCTATGAGGATCAATACATAAAGTGGACCACGCTGCGACAGGGAAGGGGCCAAGACATGCCTGAGTTTACTAATATTTTCCATACCCTTCGCACAAATTTGGGTATCAAGGATTCAGATCAGCATTTAGTACTCAAATACCATGACTGCCTGCACAAGTACATCCAGGAAGAAATAGAATTCCTGAACATCTCCTTGCTTGACACGGCATATCGATATGCCGTTAAGGTCGAGCAAAAGTTTAAACAGAAGAAGCGAGACTTTGGATCTACGAATTCGAAGCAAGGGAAAGGTGCCCCCAAACAACAGAACAAAGGATAAAGCAAAGGCAGGGTAGCCCAAGAGAACCCGCCAAAGTTGCAAGCAAAGAACAGTGTCGCGAAGCCGAAAAAGGACACGGGAAAGTGGTGTGAGTTCCATAAGAGCTCCACTCACAACACAAGTGAGTGTCGGGCCAAGCAGTCACTGGTGGCCGAGTTAAGGGTTTCAGAATTAGATGCATGTTCCAACTCTAAGTCAGAACCCAACAAGGGGAATGACAAAGGGAAGCAGATTATCAATGCGGAGCCCAATGCCATCGTTGCCACCATGAAGATCCAGAAGGAGGAACCCGAAGACCCAGAGGAGGAGGAGTGTCTCTTCCACTCCCAAATGTGGGTAAAGGGCTCCCTGCTACAATTCATTGTTGACAACAGGAGCCAAAAGAACCTCATTTCAATAGAGGTCGTGAAGCGGTTGGGCTTACTGACCATAACACATGCACAACTGTACACCATCAGGTGGCTTCACCAAGGATGGGATCTTCGTGTAAGCCAGCAGTGTCGCCTTCCATACAACATCAAGCCCTTCACGGATGAGGTATTGTGTGACATTTCTACTCTTGATGCTTGTGATGTATTACTAGGAAAACCATACTTGTGGAAGTGACATGCTGTGTATGAATCAAGGCCCCGTGCTGTTATTGTTACTTTGGGAAATAAGTTGTACATGATACTAGAGGTAGCACCACCTACCCCCATCTCTTCGGTTACTGCAAAACAATGCAGTAAGCTTATTTCCAAAACCAGGAACTTTGAAGAAGAATCACAAAGCCATATAACCATATGCAAAACAAATTAATGCACATAACAAAATTGGCGGAAAAGGCAGAGAGCCATCATGTGGTCTCTCATACTCATGTAATTCTCATTATCCAAATAATTTAATAATACATTTAAATACATGAGTAAGTGGTCTTAAGATAGTCTGTCTATCTTAGACTCACTTGGTTGAGACAATTTCTCAATTTACACACTAATTAGGAAAGCTAGTTGAAGAGAATCTCTCATCCAAACTAGACTCCTCAGTTTAAGGAATTCTCATGATTTTATTTATTTAATTTAATAATTGGATTTATTATTGATTTTTAAGAGAGTGAAGCTAACATTCCCCCCCTCAATGATAAATCCAAAATGAACAAGGAGCCATCTTCCAAGTTCTCAAGTTGATCCTCAAAAAATATTTGCTTGAAAAACCGCCAAAGCTGGATGTTGAAGAAACTACAATATGAAGAGACCATGAGTCAGCTGCATGAATGATTCATCTCTAAATGTCGCTTGATAACTCCATTATGTGCCAAGCCACAAAAGGATCCAACTATCCTTTGCTTGAAAACAACATCCGATGTCCACTGACACAATTTGATGAACGCCCACTGGCGTATTCGTTGTTGATGATCTCCCATTGGTTGATGAAGATGCTCACTGGCTACTTCGCTGATGTTTTTGAGACTTTCAGTCTGAAAACCACTTGTCAATTTCATTGACATTTCCCCCCTTTGTTAGCTGAAAGGAGAGGCAATCTTCTCCAAATTATATCTGAACCCCCCCTTGCAGGTGTAGGAGTGTTTGACTAGTGTACTCCCCCGTTCAACTGCACGAGAGTACCATCTTCATTTGACTGTTGGCTGCAATATGTGGGAGTGAATTCAATTGTAAAACTCGTACAATCTTTTGGCTGTGGATGGCCATTCCCAGGGATCACTCCATGAATAATTTATCTTCAATCTAGCTGACTGTCGTTGGTTGCAACATTTCTCTGATGTATGACTTGACTTGTTGCAATGGCTACAAGGATGGAGATTAAAACATTGATTTTCCAAATGACCAGTTCTTTGACAATGAGAACATTGCGGTTTGTCTGCAACTTGAGTTTGTGTGTGTTTCTATTTGTCTGCAACTTCAATTTGTGTGCATTAACGTCGGTCTGCAAGTTGCTGAGAACTTGCTGAGGTGATTTGTTCAAGTAATTCGGCACTAACGAACTGAATGGGCTTTGAATAATCAGGGATATGTAAGTTGTTGTTATCTTTGACATATCCTAAGCCGCGTCGATTTTGATTACTTTGAATTTCTTCCCATGGCTTGATGATGGATTTGGAAGAAAGTTGAACTGGAACAACTTCAACACTTGAAGCTAGTTGGATGAATGAAGTCGAATGATCAACTGTCTTTGGATTGGTCAAAGACTTGGAAGCAACATACTGCTCTTGCAACTCATTTCTCTGCAGTTTCAACTCCAATTGAAGGAACTCAATCATTTCATGTACATGTTGAAGATGCACTTGAATATCAACAAGAGTGGTTTTGCTGATGTACAACATGTCACCGACTGATGATAACATTAAATTGTTAATAATTTGGGACAACTAAATGTGTGTCGCCATGTTTCCTTGCTTACTTTGAAGTCAGACTCGCTTGTCGTAGAATTCGTGCTTGATTTTTTTTTTCACTTGAGTCGATCACTGAAATGACACCCTTGCTTGTACTGGTTGTTGATTGCTGATGCTTTTAAACACTTGAACTGCTGATTGGACGCTCACTTGATGACGATCGCTTTTCTTGAACGAAATGTTATGAATGATTTAATGAACTTTACACAGGCTCGCTTTGTGTGCGTTGAACTGTTGTACTTGATTTGGTTACTTGACACGCTCACTTGATCTTAGTACTTGCTGGATTTTTAGAACCTGCTCACTTGATGTTTGGTTGATTGTTGCACGCTTGCTTGAACTTGTTTTAACAATTCATTGTTTGAACTCACACTCTTGATTGATCAAAACAAGGGTGTCGAACACTATCGAAAATGAACCCAAGAGAAATGCTTACAATGATTTGAATGCCTCAGTTAAAAACAATGGATTCACTAGGTTTCATTGATTCCCTATCAATTCAAAGCTCAGGGGTTGGTTTCAACCGAGAATCCACCCTTACAATTCAACTCAATTTGTCTTTTATTACAAACCAACTTTCAAATGATGATTTGCAAGTTACAGTTTTGTATTGAGCTTATTAAAAAATTGTGCAAGTGCAATTGCCAAAAAATTGTTGTTGAAGTGCTGCAAAAATTGTTGATGTAGATGACAACTTGATTAGATGTTGATGTAGAAATGTTTTGACTTGAAATGCTTGATTTTGTAGCATCCTTAACTTGATTTCTTTGATTACATAATGAGAAATGTGCTTGCTTGGAAGATCATCTTATCAAGTTGATGATGTGATGCTTTGTGCTTGTGTACTTAAGCTTGAGTACGAGAGCTTGAATGAAAATGATTATGAGCATGAAATTCGCTAATTTGTTGTGTGCTACATGTGTACCATATTAGAAAGATACCACATGAAGGTTAGTGTCAAAAAATAGACACAAAACAAAAATAATATCAGGAATCATGCGACACTACAAACATACACATGGTGTACCTAAGATCCCCTTATTCAATTTCGGGCAGATCTAGGACACAAGCACCATAAAAAAGATATGTTTTTATTTAAATATGAGAGTACATCAACCTTCACCTTCTCAAGCAATGAGAATGTCACAATTGCAAACTTTTGTCTTCAAAAAATTTCCTGCACTTGCTCAATCGTTCTCAAAGTAAAACATTACTTTGGATTACAACAATGACTTTCTCTAAAAAATCGCTTATCACTCCCAATACAAAACACTTATTGCTCCACATACAAAATAATTTCACCTTATCACTTCACAAAATCACTTATTACTCCATTACATAAAAAATATTTTATCCACTCCTTATCTCTCCTAAAAATCACTCATTTAATTTAAAAAGTATACCTTATTTCTCCACATTTTATATCTCTCAAAAATCACACTTTATAACCTTATCACTCCACTTAAAAACAAAATATACCTCCATGATTTTAACATAAAGTAAGGGTTTTCCTTATCATAATAAATGTCCACCTTAAACTTTAAACTAATTTTTTAAACCCTTAAAAAAGTGATTTTCCAACTTTAAACTTTACGTTATTGAAAAAAAAAACTTACGACCTTATTCATGCAATTGTTTTTCCTTTGACTTGGACACAGGCCACTTCCACATTGCAGGTCTTGCAGCTGCAAACATTTTTCACGCTGTCTGGTGATCTTCCAGGGTGGGAGTCTTTGCTGGCCGAAAAGGGCTGAATGTTAGTCTCACCAATCCACAATGAAGTTTCCCACACCTACACATTGATCTGAAAAATCGTTTGTATTAACTACACAATTGTCTTTCTGTCAGTAGTGCTATGAAACCTTCACTTTTCAATAATAAACCTAGAGAGAAGGTATTGGCATTAATTTCTCAACATTCCTTGTGCATTTGACTAGCTCCTTAAAAAAGACAAGCCATTCAATCTTGAAGGCAACACGAGAGATCCTCTGAGATATGTGAGAAAATAGTGGAGCAAATCACTGAGTAAATTCCAGTTTCTAGGTAAATGAAGTTTTGATCCTCTTTCCAAGAGACCCACTAGATTGTAATGTTTTGGAAGGCGGGGGTTTGTGTTTTTTATGCAAACAGTATAGCAAACAACGCTGAAGCCTTCATTAATATAGGAATTTCCTCACACTCGATTTCTTCTATCCCTTTCAAAATTTAAATATAGAAATCTCCTCAACAACAACACTCTGGTGCATAGGTCCTTGCACACAAGTGGATGCCGCCACATAATGTTGCGCCTTCAAAAATAGATATCTCCATGCAACTTGAAATCACCCAACAGTGGACACACACTGCAAATTTTCTATTGTAAATTTCTTAGTCGTAGTCAGTCGTAGCTCACCCTACGGGCCATTAATACAGGTTTGACTTCTCTGGGACAAGTCCTTCCTTCTATCCCTTTTGGTGTGATCATCAAGTCTTCATGGAGTAAGAGCTTCCTTGGATAGCCTATCAATTATACGTTTGGAATTTCCCAACACTTGAAGAAGACTATTGATTTCGCTGTCAAGAAAGTTTTAATAGCAACCAAGCTACAAACAACTCTTCTGCTGCCATAATGGGATCTGGGAAACCAGAGTTGAACCTACCTTGGAACTTGGTGTGGCAAGACCGCTTTTACGCAATGTCCCATTTAATACTTTTCACAAGACACTCAAATTCTAGATCCATTCTCTCCACATGCTCCTTCACATACAATGTTAGCAACAACTTATCAACAAAATCCCGTAGCACCCGTTTCTGGTTATCAGATGCAATCTAATGCTCAGCCTTATCAACAGTAGCCTACTGCCACAAGATTCCAACAACCTGTAACAATGAATGTTTCTATAGGTTACAATAAGCCTGTGGTGGCTGTTGGAGATGACTACCAGCAACAACTTGTCGGTATAGCAGCTACATTCCAACCAACGGCCCAAGAACAAGCTGTAGCTGCACCTATTTATGATTACAACAAGTGTCCTCAATTCTGAGGTTGGCTTTGATACCACATGAAGAAGAATCACAAAGCCATATAACCATATGCACAACAAATTAACACACAGAACAAAACTGGCGCAAAAGGCAGAGAGCCATCATGTGGTCTCTCATACTCATTATTCAGATAATTTAATAATACATTTAAATACATGAGTAAGTGGTCTTAACATAGTGCGTCTATCTTAGACTCACTTGGTTGAGACAATTTCTCAACTTACACACTAATTTAGGAGAGCCAGTTGGAGAGAATCTCTCATCCAAACTAGACTCCTTAGTTTGAGGAATTATCATGATTTTATTTATTTAATTTAATAATTGGATTTATTATTGATTTTTAAGAGTGAGATAACAAAATTTGTTTTCCTGATGATACGCCCTGAAGGAAAGAAGAAGACAGTGGCCACGAACTCCAGACAGGGCCCCTCCGCACAAAAACTACAGATGGACAAGGTCGTGGAGGAGTACGAGGACATATTCACCTCCCCCACAGGGGTTCCTCTGCACTATCAAGTCAAGCACTCCATCGATCTGACCCTAGGTGTGCTGCTGCCCAATGGACCAATCTATCAGTGCTCCTTTTTGGAGAATGATGAAATCAAGAGGCAGATTTAGGAGTTGTTGCAGAAAGGTCACATCTATCTGAGTTCATCGCCTTGTGGGAGCCCGATCGTGTTGGTACAATAGAAGGATGGGACTTGGAGACTCAGTATTGACTATTGGGCGCTGAAAAAGATCACTATCTATAAGAGGTACCTGATCTCATGGATTGATGACCTCCTGGACCAATTGAAGGGGGAAAAATAATTCAGCAAGATTGATTTGAAGTCAGGATATCATCAGGTACCAATTGAACCCTCTGATGTGTGGAAGACTGCCTTCAAAGCCAAGGAGGGCCTTTTCGAATGGTTGGTTATGCCTTTCATATTGACGAATGCTCCTGCAACCTTCATGAGGCTAATGGATGACATCTTGTAGCCATTCACAAACTCATTTGTAGTGGTATACTTGGATGACATCCCGATCTTCAGCCAGAGTTGGGAAGAGCACCTCCATCACATCCGATAGGTTCTCCAAACATTGCGGCAACACAAGTTATGTGCCAATTTGGAGAAATTCACTTTTGGAATGACCCAGGTTTAGTATTTGGGATATATTATTGATGAACAGGGGGTGCATGTGGATCCAACAAAAATTCAAGTCATTCGATATTGTCCATCTCCAACCACTCTGACAGAGCTCCGCAACTTTCTAGGTCTTGCCAACTTCTACCACAGGTTTGTGTTGGGATTTTCTCATATCACTTGGCCCTTTAGTCAAGTAACCAAGGGAGGAGCGAAAGCAAAATTATTTTGGTCTGAGTCTCAACAGAAGGCATTCACAGAATTGAAAGATCGCCTCTGCTCAACACTAGTGCTTGCATTACCAGACTTGCAACAACCATTTGAGGTCGAGATAGATGCCTTTGACTATGCTATTGGGGTAGTCCTTACTCAACACGGGCATCCAATGGCATATCACAGTGAGACACTTTCAGACACAACCCGGAAGTATCCCACTTATGACAAAGAGATGTATTC